>CAJNOP010000857.1:45783-82687 GCA_905250075.1 Rotaria sp. Silwood1 | reverse complement strand
TTGAAATAGAATCCAATCGTAGCTGCACTTTTGGCTAGTAAGATTCATAAAAAAGCCGCCGAATTAGTCGACGATAAAGAGCTAAAAAGAAAACATCTTGCAAAAAAAAAGAGGACGACAAGAATATTTTTTCAAAACTTTATTTTCATAATATATTCTGTTTTGTGCACCAGAGAATTCGATACACATGCAATGCAAATTATTGATAAATGTTATTCTCAAGATGAAAATTTCGCTTTACAACTATTGACAACACAATCAGATTTATATTTCGGCTATTCTTCATTGAAACTGGCTGAAGAAGGGTGTGGGTGTGGGTGTGGGTGTGGAGTGTGGCTGTGGGTGTGAGTATGATATACGATTCATTTACACCCACACCCACACCCACCCTCAGTTAGAACACAGAATGCTTTTGAAAAAATACGTAGGACACAATTGTTGTAGGCAAGAAGTATTTTCTCGAAATGTCCAAAGGCTTTTTATTACCGAAACTGGTGATGGATTTAAATATTTAAAAAATCATCAAAACGAAGTCAACATAATCACAACAGATTCGTTCGATTCAGTGAGTAATCCTTGATATTTTGACCATCTAAATATTCTTCTATTGTTAGGTTCAGCTGACTCTTTGTTTATGAAGTCGTACTATGAAATGTTGAAGGCAGCACTCACAACAAAATAGTGAAATAGCCGAAACCCTTCTCTTCTAAAGTTGAGCTTTTACTTACACTAACGTTAACTTTAAACTGGTATGGTGTTGATTCGATATATATACAATTCCAAAATGAATTATGTTATAGTTAAAACCGAAACAATTGAACTCTCATCATTTACAAAACTTTGTGTACTTTAAAATATAACTGTTAGATACTTTTTTCTTATCTGAATTTCTATGAAATTATTGAGCTCTGTTCAAATGATAAAAGAAAAAAAATCCTATTGTTTTAAAATGTTTTTGATTATCAAAACCTAGAGACGTAAATTCTTTAGTCACAGCAATATGAAATATTAATCTAAAATAACTTAAATTTCTTTGTAAAAGTGTTTTTGAAATATTCAATTAGTTGCTTCTTATATTCTAACATCGTTTACTTTGTTAATGTTCAATATGGATTGTTCATCGATGTAATTCACTTTAACTCGGTTTTTCTATAAAATTCTCTAGTGAGCTGAAGTTATATTTTCCATGTAGTCAGAAAATTGGCCAAATAATTATTTTTTGAGTCTTGAAACAATCTGTTTTCATAAATATAACGAAAAATAGATAATGAATCAAGAATAAATAATTAAAAGACTCTTTATACTGATAAATCATGTGGTAGCTGATTGTTTAAAGAAAATACCAGAAAAAGCTAGGTAATTCAATGAATACTTTAAATCAAATTTTAAGAAAAAAATTGTCTATTATCGTTATAAAATATTTCATCTTATAAAAAGAATTAGTAGATGAGTCTCAAAAATGCTGTTGAAAAGAAAAGGGAACTAACACATGATAATATTTAGTATTTTATTATAAACAACTGTTCATTGTTCGGCAAAGGTATAAAAAGATAGTATCATTAAATCTATTCCGATTTAGATGTTTTTGTTCTAGCTCAGAATTTAAATAATATTAGTAGAAAATAATTAACAAAACAAAAAAACAAAGAACGAACTGCTCTCCAATCATAACATAATGTTTTTACATTATATAGAATGGTAGATTGAATAGACCTGTCAATAGAGAATTTGCTGATGAATTCAATACTAGATATTTATATATATTTCGTACTGGTTTTGTTTTGCCTGTATTGGTTCGTGAAGTGCATGCTCTGAACAAGCACACGATATGCAAAAGACCTTATTTTGTATTTTCAATGATTAGAAGGCAAAAACAAAATATGAAACTTATCGCATGAGCATGAAGTAACTTGATTATATTGTGTAATTTCATTAGTATAAAATAAAAATCTGATGATGAAGAACGAAAGCTTTTGGTAATAATTT
This sequence comes from Rotaria sp. Silwood1, assembly GCA_905250075.1. Lineage (NCBI taxonomy): Eukaryota > Metazoa > Rotifera > Eurotatoria > Philodinida > Philodinidae > Rotaria > Rotaria sp. Silwood1. The sequence goes on along the minus strand of CAJNOP010000857.1, from coordinate 80,701 downwards.
ATAGGTCTCAAACAAAACAGTAAAATTATAATTGAATGAAGGTTAACTCAATGATTGGATAAATACGTAGTTAAGAAAATATGTAACTAGCGTTATAAACATATCTTTGATAACCAGCTAAAACATGACTGATAAACATACATTGAGAATTTTTTCTTTTGCCAAGGTCTGTCTTTAACAGATTGTGATATTCTTATGTTGTAAAGCAAGAGTGGCGTTTCCTATTGGAGATATATTGTCTGAATGCCTTTCCATTGCGAAACTATTTTTGTGGGTTTCTGAAGTGTGAATGTGAACAAGACTTTGCTGTTTTAACTCAAGATAATACAAATATTACAACAGTTCTATTATGTAAAATTTTGAGCTTTTTATGTATTCTACGGGCATGAAACTGGCATCAGTTGATGGTATCATGTCATTCTATGTAAACCTCAATCGATTTCATTATTATTATTCAAAGAAATAACATGTACATATCGTAAATTTATTTAGTCCTTTGAAAATATCGTTTCTTTCTTCCAACAAGCGAATCAATACACAAAAATATGCAAAATTTCATTTTTTGTCATTCTAACTCAGTTAACTTATACATACATTTCTATGATAAGCAGGTAAAATATTATTAATATATATAATAATATACATCTGAATATCATTTCGGTTATCTTAACCATACAATGTCTGTACTAGGTTAAAGAAACCACTTCAAAATGCTTTTCCCTTTCTTTCACATATATGTATGAATTGCCATTTTTGCCTTTTCCTATATTTTCTAACACAAAAGAATATAATATTTATTCCATTGATGATAATATATTGACATTGACTGTATATACAACAGTACGTGTGTTTCAATTAGTGATAAGAATAAATCTGCATTTATTCCAAAAATATTTAAAGTAATGCAAAAATATAAAAGAAAATAACTGTTGGTGAATTTTGTATTCAATGGGACGAAAAAGAACTTAATAAGCACTATGAAAGTTCAAACTGAATATAAACAACATCAGTACATACAAATTGAAATCACGCTATTTAGCATCAATTCTTCTTATTATCAGACAATAGAGAATAAGAAATTGATTTAATATATGAATAACTTCTCTGTACAATCAATATATATTTAGTTTCTTATGAACAAACAGATAAACATAAATGTTTCAATGGAATAATGGCGATAGTAGACGTAATTAATATTTCTAAATGAAGGAACACAACTACAAGATATATATCATTTGATTAGAAAATTAAATCATAATCAAGACCTATGTATAAAAAGCATTAGTTTTGTCTTGTTAAATGAAAATATTATAGTTAAATGAATAACGATTCATGAAAATCAGCAGCTGCCATAATTATTTTTGTTATTGATAATAAAACTTCTATCTAAATTCTTATTAGTCGATAGCTATAAATCTCAAGAAAGAAAATATTAACTCGACATGTACTATATCTCCGGCTGTTTCAAATGAAATATTCATCTAACACTGATTGTAGTGATCTATTACTCTTATCGTATCCGAGTAAAATCTATTAAAATAAGAAATAATAACGATATTCATAACATTTGTAAAAATAATTACTTATACTTTAACTTAATCATATATGAATGCATGACAGGTGATAATCATTCTAAATGATACGTTTTGAATAAAAAAAATCAGAAATAGCGACTTGCCTCTTTTGAAAATTATTTACGCGAATCTTTCAGTAAAAAAGATAGTTAATGATGCTTAGCTTGCAATCATCAAATGGAATATAATATAAGGAAATGATAAAAATTTATTAACAACATATAACAGTACTCGGTGTATAGAAAGATAAGAAAACGATTTGATGAGATACGTGATTTACTGACTGACATTATAGCTTTGCTTATTTGAACTCGATATTTGAATATGATATATATTAGAAATTGAATAAGGTAAGCTTGCAAATAACCCTCAGACGGCGCGAACAAGGGGATTTTCAGCTTGTGTAAAATTCAGAATAAATTTTTCTCATTTTTAAAAAATTTCAAATAAACTTTTTTTTATTCAATGCTGAATAAAATGAAATTATTAACTTTCTCTTTCGTTTCCTACAAACTAGTAACAAATAAATTAGCTAATTTGTAGGAAAAAAAATTGATGCAAAAATTTGAAAAATTAGATTCGAGTACAGCTGCTGAATTATTAGCTCAAACAATAAAACTTTTGAAAACTAAACATTCTAATAAAATTAACTTGAACAACTTAATCTTAATATAACATGCCATTGATTTAGTCATAAAATTCATGATACTAATTTATTTTACAATGAAGTTCAGTTATACTTGAAGGTGATACAATTATTGCCGCTAATGACTTTGTTCATTATCAAAAATAATGTATATATTTATTATGTCAAACATATGAAGAACTTTTAACTATGTCTGCATTGAGAGGTTGTTTAGCAAAATGAAGATTGTCAAAAAAAAAATTAAGAACCCAAATGAATGATGAAGGATAAAATTCTTTATTGTTATGTGCATTAGAAACATCAATTTTAGATGAAATAAGTACTAATAAAATAACAAAAAAGTGGCTGAAAAATAACTTTTTACTGAAATACTTGATCGAACAAATGAAATAAATGTATTTTGATGAATGACAGACTAGTACTTTAGTCATGTCTATTTCGAGACTTTTTAAGCGTTGTTTTTTTTCATTTTCAAAAACTTTCCTGATAAATAGATTGAATAGCATTGCACTAAAATTTAGGATTTTCATGGAATATGTAAATCAATCATTCAAAATTAACAAAGTTACATACCTCATGTTATCAAATAAATGCATAATTTTATTTGTTCACTGTTGAGACGTAACTAAATAAATTCTCAAATATTTTTTCAAGTAGAAGTCTTAGTTTATAAAATAAATAAAAACACACTTTTCATATTAATAGGACAAAGGAAAAATATTTAAAAAAATGAAGATTTTTCTTTTCTGTAACAACTGACGCTTAATTTTCACTGAGTAGCTCACAAATAGTTACCATGTCATAAACGAAAGTAAAATGCGTAAAAAAAAGTCAGTTTTCTATCTATCAGTTTAGTTTTATATAAAAAAAATATAATATCTCGAATTGATGGTCATGATAAAAAATCCTTTAATGAATTAAAACTGAATTAATATATCAATAAATCGTCTCAAAAAGACAATTTAAGTTAAGATGAGTCAATCGTGTTGCTTCATTTATTTTATTTTCCTCGGTTTGTTTGAAACCTTTTTGTAAAATAGGCATGAGAATATAATCACATTCATTTTGTACGACGTAAATCAAGTGTTTCTATTGAAAACAAATAATAGGATAATAGAAATCTTTATCTACTAGAAAAAAAACAGTGCAATATTTCTTGATTGTTTAGAAAAACAGAAAAGATTTTATTCATATGAGAATTGTTAGAGGAAGAGAAAAGCATTTGTTGATCGACAAATGTACACTAGATAAGAATATAAATGTATAAAGAATAATTTCTGTTGTCAATGCCATCAAAATATAGGATAAAAGAAGTTTTTGTTTCTGAATTAATTATGAAAATACTTTTTCTCGTCAGAGCGCAAACTGATTGGTGCAGAATGTAGAAAAAAGAAAAGTATAATAACTAATAAATATTCAGTCTCTTTTTTAACACAAAGAAAAATACTAATTAGAATTTTTTAAAATTTATATTTAACTGCAGATTTTTTGAATAAAATATAAAAAGAAAACGGTAATCCATAAAATTAATTATCTTTAGTATTATCGAAATATCTTCTTAATTTAAGATCACAAATGTACTACAAGCGACTGAACCTTTGAAAAATTCATTGGAACCAATCTCCATCAATATATCTGAACAAATATTTAATATGGTTTGGTGTATTAACAGTTTATAGTGAAAAGTCTTATGTTCTTTTTCTTTTCTTGTGTAAGACACTTGAAAATCATTAGTTCCAAAGTAATTCTATTCAATTATATATTATTATCTTTTCCTTGAATTATGGACATTTTTTAAATAATCTATTTAACTCTTGTCCTGGATTATCTTTAAGTTTTACAACAAAACTAGATTCTATCACGGACACTTTATCATAGAAAAAATTCTTTAAAATAGTGTCATAGAGATGTGAGTGATATATTTTTTTGCATGGCTAACAAGACTTTCATGGAATTCTTGAAATGATATTTTCATAGTGTATCAATGAGAATTCGTTACATGAATATAGTTGCGTTTTAAAATGTTCGCATTGGTTATATTAATTGTAAAATTACATTTATATGTTCGAAAATGACAACTAAATTTTTTTGTGATTTTTACAATACCAATAAGTCTTTTCGTCAATTTGGCGATGTGGAATGCATGAATCATCGTCTAATACTATTAAATGTCGGCCTTTTTGCGAAAGTAGTGGTTTCAAGAGAAGTAGACATGTTTGAATAATATAAAAAATTTTCAAAATGAGTTTAGCTTTATTGGATTAAATTATTAAAGGACCTAAATGTTAGATCATTTTTTATGTTTGCTTTATCGTAATAATGAGTATATTGCGATCTTTCTAATCATTTTCCACACATAACCAAACGTCTGATATTTCGTACTTAATACATCCGTAAGCAAATTTGTAAGTGTGAATCTTTCTGGGTCCCTGTGGATTTACTTTTTCAAGCAAACAATGAACATTATGGTAGATGTCAATAGATAAAGTGCTTGTATTTTTGATTTAGTATTAGATATAATTCTTATTTAAGAAAAAAATTAATATTATGCGCCGAATTTTGTTGAGAGACAAAATGATATGTGCGATATCTTATCAATCGACAAGACGAATGTTTACGTCGGATTAATATGGCACCACAAGGACAACATCACGAGGTACAGTACATTTCCTACATTGTCTAACATTTGTTATGAGTATATTACCATTAGAATAACAGAACAAGTTTTTTAAAGCATAAAATTGATGTTTAATGAATCAAATCAAATTAAGCTAATGGAAAAAATAAATGTAAATGCAAACATTTTTTGAAATAAAAAAAAATTTCAGTATCCGACAGTTATAAAAAATAACTTTTGTAAGTTCAGTTTAGGTGAGTGGATTTTTTTAAATAGATTAAATTTAGAATCTTCTACAATTCATATCGAATATCTCTGAAGGATTTGTATCAACTGCATATACTAATATAGTTTCAAAAATTATTAATTGAAAGTGATAGAAAAATTTAACTGATTAAAAAAAGCCAAGAGTTTCTTGACATAAATCGCTTGAAATTTGTCTTCTTTTTTTTTCTAGAAAATAATCATCAAATAAATGTTGATTTTTGTCGAAAAAGCATGTCATAATGATATACAAGCAATTCTATAGATATGTATTATGAAATATCAGGTTAAAATAAGAATTTTTATTCAAACATAGACAAATGAGTTCATCTTCAAAATTTCGGAAAATAATTTCACAACGAAGTTTATATTGATGGAAATGATGGATGAAGTGTTGTGATATATTTTTTCAGCGACATTTGTCTGATGTTTTTCATTACATAATTTTTGCGTTGTCAGAAGAATGATGTGAGATGTTACCGATCTGTTGATTATGGCAAGACTATAGTTAATTTCTTGAAGAAATCAACGTCGATGAAAATACTCTCATTAATAATATAGCGTTATTCCATCATGACAAAATATTTTCCTGTGAGTTGAAACTGTCATATATTTTGAATTGATTTTTTTCTTGTATGTAGCTTGTCATCTAATCTATAACTTGTCTATAGAGACTCTTTTAATCATATCTGTATTAGAGGTGAATTTTTTAGTTCTTCAGCACAAACTTCCAGCCAGCCGTCCGTTTTTGATTATAATAAAAATTTGTTAATGTATAGATTATTTTCTTTAAAACAATTATATATTCTGAAAACGCGTTGAGTTCTCTATCATCTCGTATATTTTTACATTCCAACTTGCAAAAAAGATCGAATATCATAATGGTGCACTCATCGTCAAATTCCTACAGATTCTTTTTCCCATTATTTTTTCAATTAATCTTTTCAATACTCCGTGTCATCTCGTAGATGACATGAATATTGTTATATAGAAATATTGTATTCAATCATCTTCCTATATTATACATGTCATATGTCTGTTCAAAGAAATATGCATTTGTCATTGTGAAAATATTTTTTTCTTTCATTGAACTAGTGTAGCTAGAAATAGTGCACAGCTGTTTATCTACAGAAGAGCGCAAGAGAAAAAAAAAATCTAGATTTTCTTCAACATTTTATCGAAGGAGAGAAAATGTTGGTATTCAATGAGTTAACCTTTTAAATTTTTCATCACTATAGAAATTATTTTTCAAGCTCTTTCATCCTGTTTATACATATTTTCTCTTTTGACTTCCATTGTTGCGAGAAAAAAAATTAAATACATTGAAGACATCTACATGGGAAAAAGATAGAAATTTTGCAATTACTTCGTTTTGTTCTTACTTGTTCTTTGACATTATCTTTCTTGCTAGAATAATGTCTAATAAAAAAAATGATACAATATTGTAGCACTTGAAATTCTTTTTCGTTTTGTATATTTTTCTGAGTGCCATGAATTTGACAAGAAAGGCAATATCAAAGAAAAACTAAAGAAACCGAAAAATTGCAAAATTTCTATTCTTTTCAAATACAGTTGCTTTCAATGTATTTATTATTTTTTCCGTCACTATGGAAGCCAAAAGAAAAGATGTATATACAGGATGAAAGAGCTTGAAAAGCTCTATCAGAGTATATTTAATTTTTTAAAAAGCTATTTCTAGAGTGATGAAAAATATCAAAGGTTAATTGAGAAAATTGTAGGAAAAAAAATCTGTAGGAATTTGATAATGAGTGTGCCTTCATTGTATTCGATGTATTTTGCAGTGAATAGGTTGCAAGTTAGAATGTAAATATACAGAGTATAGAGAACTCAACATACTTTCAGAATATATGATTGCTTTAGAGAAAATGTTGTTTTCTACTGATAATATAAGTCAAATATGGAGTAAAGCTTATTTTTTTCTAGGCTTAAATATTTTATTAGAAAAATCTATGATGAGATATTTAAGAGATAGTACAAAAAAATCTTAATCCGTTACACATAGACTAATCGAGTTCTTCACACTATTTTCAGTAAATTAGAATGGTTTGACTTGATGTAATGTCTATCTATTCGTTAAATTTGTAAATAAATTATTTGGATAATTCGATGTTTTTTTTGCAATCTTAGGTATACTATACTAAAACAATCAATCTTCACACAAAAAAAATGAAAACGACAAGTAATTCATTAAATGAAGTAATACTATCTTCACCTACTAAAACTATCATATCAACTGCTCGTGCACATTTAATTCATACTATTCGAAAATTAAATTTATTTTCTTCTAATCCATTATGGTCACCATCATTAACTGAGAATGAACAAATACTTAGTACTAGAATTTTTATTGGTTTAATATCAATATCTTTGTTAATTGTTATTAGTTACGCTAGTTTAAGTATTCGAACACGTACTATAACTCTTAATAAATTTTCTATATCGGATTTTGAACAACTTGAAGCACTTTATCCAGATACAATTAAAGCTCCATGTACTGAAGTAGCTGTACGTTATGATAAATTTCTACGTGTATCTGCAAAATTTCATCAAATATGTTCAAGTTCATTTATTCGAAAAAAATGGATATCTTCTTTATTTCTTTACAATGCAACATCTCATAATATTTTAGATTTTCGTACATTTGCCTTTTCTCATTATCGTTCTCTCGGTTTACTTTGTCAATTAGCTCGTCAAGCTGTTAATGATGCTTACGATAGTTTCTATTCTAATCGTTTAATTAATCACTATAGTTTTTCACGAACTCAATTTGATGAAGTAAGTTCTGTTGCTACTATTAATTTTTATCGAAATATAATAACCAATGAAAAACGAATTGTATCAATTCTGTCAATGTTTACATCAAAAAATCAATTGATCTCAGCTTTACGTACAAATACTTATATGGTATCCAAACCCGGTTCAAAAATATTTATTTCTTATGATAGAATTTATAGAGAACTAAATGGAACGGAGGAAAATGTTTGTGAATGTACACTAAGAGACAATCAGTGTGTATATCCAGCTGGTGCTTTTTATAATGTGACTCTATCAAATTTAGAAAAAGAAGTTGAAAATGATCCATCTCCACAATTTCAGGTAAGAACATGTCTTATTACTAAAACTAATATATGGTTAGAAAGACTTAACTTTATGAAAATTTCCAATAGAAAAGCATAAAAACAAATGTTATCATAGTAGAGAAGATGTGGATGCAAGTACTGAACGATATATGAATACATCTAAAGCTATCCCATATCAAGAGACACATATACTGCTTTTAAATGGATGCAGAAAAAATATCTCTGTAACATAGTTGGTTACTGTCTAATATTCTCTTTTTATTGGAACATAAATAGTATTTGAAAGTGTTCGCAGTGAACTTATTAAAATACGAATATATCGCACTATGTAACCGATTGAATTACTTATTCAATAGGAATGAATATCCTTAGTTCTTAGAGAAAGACAGTTACTGCTATGTTATTAAGAAACTTCGAACAGATATATATTGGAATAGATTTTTTTTTGGTAATCATAACATGATGATGTTAATATATGCCTTGAATATAAGTATTTGAGTGAATTGCAACTTTTTGGTACAATTGAATTTTAGCGGTATTTTTTGAATAACTTATTTTTTTTCTGGTTGATCGATTTCGACAACTTTTTTGCATTTTATCACTAATCCTTAAGTGACCCACATCGTCATTTTTCGATGACGTATACGAAGGAAAGAAAGTTTTTTGACTATAATAGAATAAAAGAAAAAGAATACAAATAGGCTTCTTTATAGATCGTTCGATACTCTATCAAAAAATGTTGTTCATTTAAATTTTATTCATTCTCCGTCCGCCAATCTAACGTTGATATTGTTTGAAAGACACTTGAACATTATTGTGTAGAGTGACGAAAACGTAATTCTAACCTGAATTGATAACAGATCTAACGATCTTTGGACTATATAAAAAGAAAGAGAGCTCTTTATCGCACAAATTGATGAAAAAAAAGATTCTTACATATCAACTTTATTTCCGATTAAAAAACAGCGGAAATTTTGAAAACCAATGTCATTCTATTCACTGTATGGAGTGATAATCTGAAAATTGTGCAGTTCTTAGTAATGCGCCATTCAAAAGGAATTTACAACATACTGAAAAACATTAGAATACAACAAGCAAATCTATAGGTTTTGAAATATTTTGGGACTACTAATACTCTTGGTACTAGTGATGACATGATTCAAGTGTTTTTTTCTGTGTGCTGGACATATCATTACTGAATTTAGCAAGAACTTTACTGTATATCGTGCATGTTGCTTAAAATTCAATAAAGAATTGCGAAAATTCTGCTGTATACTGCAACCATAGAGCATAAGTTGCCATTTATTTATATATAAATCAGTTATATTTGAAGTATACAATAGATAAAACACATTCTGAGTAATGATTTATTCTTATGAAACATTAAGATTAAATTAAAAAAAACATAATTTTTTGAAGAGATATAGTATAAATTTAGATTCCTGGACTAATGGCTGGATGTCTACCTCTTGAGGCCATACGTCAATCAACTCTTGAATGTTTGTATAATCAATCATGCATTGATGTACTATCACTTCAACCAAAACTTTCCCGACCAAGAGCTTTAAATATATCTTTAACACGATTTCCATTGAATTTAACAATAGGTTCATTATTCGATAATTATTTATTTATTGAATCTTGGGAAAATAGATCAAGTTTCGAAAATTATTTTGCTGCTTGTGCACCTCGACATCTTTCTTACAGTTATGAAAGTCAGTTTTATCTTGGTACAATTATTACTATGATTCTTAATGCTTTTGGTGGTCTTGTTATTGCATTGCAATTAATTACACCAGCTTTAGTAAAAATTTTCAAATTAATAAAATGGAAAAAACAAAGAACTGAACAAACTACAACTGTAGAGCGAAGACATGTACAAATAGAACTTACAAATAAGTTACTAAAACGAAGAAAACAAGGTAGATGATACATAACGATTTATTAAATTTATACACACATTTATTTAATACTATTTTCTTTATTAGAAAATGATTAAAATAATATTAATTAGTATTTATCATAAGAATCTATTATCAAAGAGAAGAACAAAATAAGAAGACTTGACTATTTGGTAGCTTCGTAATACAACTTCTCTTAGATTAATATTTTTTCTTGACTTGTAGCTTTATGTTGAACTATATCCTGACTGACAGTTATTTCACGCATTAGGTTCGACCCTTCGTCCATACTAACAAATAGAAAACTAATTATAGGTATCTGTATGTACTTTTATATAGTTAGTGTTCAGAAAGCTATTTCTGATTCGTTCTGACATATTTTATGGGTTCTGGTCAGTTGGAGATGCTTGCACAGAACCGTTCAATTTTAGTTGCGGTCTCAGTCTTAGATTAAGAGTTCGTCTTAACTTTAGTCTTTTTAACATCTATGTGAAATATTTCAGCTCAGTAATAGTGACAGAGGTTCTTATTATGCACATATATTCAATCTAAGAATATACAAAATCAGTCCCTTTATCTCATTTAAGATTTTTACTGGAATGCTGAGACTAGTTATACCACTTAAAATCTCCGTAAATAATTTTGAATTGCTGTAACCTCTACAACGAAGTTTATTTCGTGAAAATTCTGGATTGCTAAGACTACGATTTTTAGTTTTAGAGATGGTTCCAGGACACTTCTGAAATAAATTCTAAGTTTTGAAATTCATTTTTACCGCTTTTATTAGCTGCTACATTTTACTTTATTGATAATGACAAAAATAAATATTTCATAACGAGGAAATATATGAAAATAATCAGCAGTGTGTAACGAACAAGATCAGATCTGTTTCAGTATCAGTGAAAATGACACCATTATCACAATATTGTTTTGTAACTTTTTCAAGAGTTACGTCATAATCACCATGATTATCAGAATGGACATTTTTTATCGAGATTATAAAAAAAGAGTATTATTCTTTTCGACATATGGTCATAAAAATATAATAAGTCTTGCTGACGCTTACTTGCATGTCAGTTTTGTTCTTTAGAACAACCACAACAATTCTTTCGCAACCAGTCTAGGTGAAAAGAACTCATATTACTAGATATAAGACTTCAATGTAACTATTTGCTCTATGATTACTTCCTTCTCGATCATGGATTCGAGAAATAAGAATGTATTATGAGGAGAAGCGAACGAAAACTGAGTGTTATAATAGAATAACTATTACAAAACTGAACTCTCCAACGGAACGGATTCTTTAACAAAAAGAATCGATCATTTAATTGGAAATTTACAATAACAAAACAAAAGTAATTGCAAAATATTAATTATTTTTGCTTTTAGCTGTAGTTGGTCATATTCATCGAACGGTTCGTACTTTTAATTTATTTCCACCAAAGAACAAAAATGATCCTGATGGTGAACGTATCGGTATCATTGCTACTCGTCTTTATATTTTTTTAACAATTATTGGTCTTATTACTCTTGGTATCTATACATCTTTATTAAAACGTAATAAAACCTATACTATTGATAGACCTTCATCTACACAATTCGAAAAACTTTATTCTATGCATTCATCAACATTAGTTTGTTCATGTTCACATCTTTCAATGTCGTATGGTCGAATAATGTCTCTTTCTCCTCGTTTTCATTCAATATGTTCAAGTGAATATCTTAAAGATGATTGGCTATCTTATTTTGGTCGTGGATCAATTCCTAACTATACATATGAAATTCTGTTAATTGACTTTCGAGCTAGTGGTGAATGGATTTTTCAAATGCTGTCTGTTCTATGCAAAATATCACGTGAAACAATTGATGATGCAATAAGAATATTTCGATCAAATAGATTTGTTACAATGAATACATTATCACGTTCACAGTTTACTATGGAAACTAGGATACGAATGGAACAATTTGAACAAAATTCTATTGTTTCACTTTTTAGTCTAATAAGATTGATTCGTTCATCGATTCGAACAAATCAATTGATTGACAATATGTGGATGAATACTCGAGCGTTGTCAATATATGATAATACAACATCGAAATGGTCAATCCGTTTTCAACCATCAAATCTTCATAAAAATTCATGTACATGTACTCTTTCAAGGGAATGTACTAGCCCTATTGGCTTTTATTTGCGAACAGATACCTATCATTCTGAACCTAATGTAACTGTACCTGGTTTAGTTCTTGGATGTTATTCAATGGATTCTATTCTTTTGTCTACATTAGAATGTTTTTACGATAAAAAATGTATTCAAATTCTTCTTGACAAGTATGATTTTGATATTGTTGGATTAGTTTCACCATTTAATAAACGTGCCTCTCAGATACGGCCACTTCAAAAGAAAAATAGTCGTTTTCTTCCAAATGCAACAATACGTGAAATTTTTTCAAACTTATTTGTAGAAGATTGGATGCATTCAAGTAATTATACAGCATATTATGAGCGTTGTGCACCTGCACACTGTACTTATACTGTAAATAGACGTTTTGATACTACTTATATGATTGCTATTATGCTTGGATTTCATGGAGGATTCAGTACTATTTTAGAAATCATTCTACCATTGTTGGTTATGATATTCTTAAGGAAATGGTCAAAACGAAAAAAAGAAACAAAAAAAAATAAACTTAACAAGGTCACAACCGGTAAGATAATTACTATTATTTTTTTATATTCAGTAGAAATAATAAGCGCAAAAATAGAAGGAAAACATAATCGAACATATCCATATTTAGTGATGTAATTGGTATCTCCAGATGGCCTCTCATAGATAAAACTCTCTATCTAGAGTTGATCAATAGGGCATTAGTACAATTCGTCGCATATAAACGAGAGAATACAATCATAGAATAGAATGATTTAGTTTAGTGTATTATTTAATTAACTATTCCAAAAGATGTTTTTCATTAACCTGATAACTCTCTATTGATGATTTTTTTTTTCGAAGAAAATGACAGATATTAATATACGTTGACCTAAATTTAAATTGAATTTAAATTTTGAATGTTTTTAAATTCGATTTAGTCAGTAGTATGTGGTAATACATAAGAAGATCTAGTATTTAAGTTCTACATTTAAATTCAAGTTTCCATATTTGTAGAGGAAGGACTATTTTTTATTTCTAGAGAATGCATATATCTATCTATCATGAACATCTAGTAATTTCAGAGTAGACCATACATTCACATGATCAATTAAATAATACACTGAACTATTTTTAACTGATGTATCCCTTCGTTTATATGCGATGAACTGATCCATCAACCGAAACATTGATAATTTGTCACGTTCTATTGAGTATTCGGATTAAGTTTATCTACAGTTTTATATTAGCTTTAAAAGATTTGGATGGAACTTAATTCTCAATCTTCTTTCACACGTTCCATTTTATTAACGTCAAAGCTAAATATCAGTTCAGAAAAATGGAAATCAATACCTTTATGTTATACTCATATTGACGTTGATTAAGAGTTATTTTATTAAGTATGGTAAAAAAAAAAGAATTTAATAAACATTTACTCTATTCTAGATACAACAATCGATGTTGCAAATTCTGCATCAAAAAAACCATCCAACTGTTGTTGTAAAATATTTAATAGATTGTTATCGTTGAATTTTTTTGAGAGTGATTCACCTTCAATTGAGAAAAAGTTTCAACATCAAGAAATTATTGCTACTCGCATTTATATATTTCTATTTATCCTATGTCTTATTGCTGTTCTTATCTATTCTGGTCCATTCAGTGAAGAAACAAGATCTATTAAAATATCATATCCAACAATGGACATTGTTGAAAAACTTTACCATAAAAATATTTCAAGTCTTTCGTGTCCTTGTTCAAATGCTGCTGTTCCTTATTCAACATTTTTAACAATAATACCTCATTATCATTCAATATGTTCTAGTGAATATATTTCTTTACCACATCGTATTGATTTGTTGAAAAAAAATGAGAATATATCATTAGCTTTAAGTAATCATTATCGTTTAATAGCGTCATTTTGCCGTTTATCTCGTCGTTTCGTTGACTATGCTTTTCAAATGTTCGTTACTCGTGAACTAGTTAGTGTGGAAACATTAACTCTTTCATCATTTGATAATCAAATAAAACCATCAATTCCTGCATTTATTCGTGAAAATTCAAATTATTATCGTCGCGTAGTTTCATTCATAGTTCGTTCGTTTAGTGTTAATCAATTATTACATATTTTTACAACTAATTGGCAACTTAGTTTTAGTGATGAAAATGAATTATATAGAATAAAGACATTTCCACGACATTTTCCATCATCAAACTGTAGTTGTGCAACATCATATGACTGTAGTGAGCAGTTAACTAGTGATATTGTTATGGGTTGTTTCCCATATGATGGGTTTCGTTTATCAAAGTTTAGAAATGTTTCATTAGGAAAATTAAGTGATCGATTCTTCGTAGAAACATGGGAAAATTATACTAACTATACAAATTATTTTCAAGCATGTAGAACCTCTGAATGTCATTACACACTACCAGATAAGAATAATCCTATAGTTATGTTAACAACTCTTTTAGGAGTGTATGGAGGCAAGTAAATAAAGGAATTTTTAATAAAAATTTATTGGATTAGCTTTAGGTTCGACATATGGCTTAGGTTTGATTGTTGGTCAATCATTACTTGTTTTTCGATGGTGGAAAGAAGCAAAGAAAAATCGAAGAACGAACGAAATTAGCTGAATCATTGCCTATGTCAAGTGATAAACATATATTTTTTCATTCATTTTGCGATAAAATGATGTACTAATCTATTCGGATTTTTTTTAATTTCAGAAGTTTGTTGAAAACAATCAAAAAACACATTCTTAATGAAATATTTCTCTTCATAGTATTGACTGCATAGCGTCTGCCTTTAATCAAAAGTCACTAGGAAGAATTTTTTCTTCAAAATTGAAGAAATAGCTTTATTACAAAGCAGTAGCCTATCAACGTTTCTATTTTTGGATGTGAGTGTGAATCTTCTCTGAATGGACATCCACATCCATCACTTACACCTACACCTTTATTATTTTATTCATAAAGTTATGGATTAATGAAAAAGTTAAAAATCTTTTCATAGACAATAAAAAGTAGGAATGCAATTCTATTCGAAAATTTTCTTGAGTAAATGAAAGTCAAGCACAAATGGAATATATCATGTAATATAAATTGTTTGTTTCATATATATTTTTTTCTTTAATTCAAATGATATTGTAGTTGAACCAATGGGAAACCATCCAAGCATATCATCGACGGATAAATCAAAATCGATTTGTGTTTGATCATTATCAAATGCTATCAACTCATACATATTTATATTATCTTCTGATATGTGTAATTTCTGCATTGTTTCTTTAACGATGTTCAGTATTATTGTATCTTTATAGCATGTCCTAGAGAATGTACTGAGTTAAGGGTACCCGAAAAAGTATACCCATTTACCAGTATGTCGCAGAAACTTTTGAGTAACAAAGTACTTTTAGGTACTTCCAGGTACCTGAGTAGTACTTTGGCAAGTACCCTGCTACAAAATGTGTAGTAATTGGGTACTTGAAGATACTGATCATATACTCAATTGGATACTTTTGTACAGTATTTCTAGGTGACCCTGTTACCAAAATTTCAGTATGTTCAGGATCGAACCTGCCCTTTGACTTTTAAAATTTTTGTCTCTCTCGAAGCAATTTACTACATTTTTTTTGGACTTTAGTCAATTGCTTAACTACATTACGCATCTCTACCTCAGTGATTGTGGATTCATTGGATGAAAGTACTTTTTTTCGATAAAGCTGACGTCAATTTACATATATTACAAACTTTTGCTAATTCTATGACTAATGATGATGTTCTGAATTTAGCATTGGGTAATAAGGAGGAAGATACTGCATGAGTGAATAGTTTTTCGTTCTATATTTTAATACCTCAATGCCCAGTTATTCCAATGACTATCTCGTGGACACCCAAAGACAAAAAAATACCAATTATTGATTTAAAATGGGATGAGTTGCAATTGATCAATTATGTTGATTATGTATTTGATTACTTACGAAAAAATGCGCGATATCAATGTAAATCATTACCTGATATATGTACGTTACTAGGTGGACAAAAATTTTGTGTTGATGTTATGACACAGTTACGATATCTTCGTGATTTTCATATATTCTTCAACATTTTGACTCAACGTATGAATACTATTTGTTCCCAACATAATCCACAATTTATTGCTACGCAGGACGATTTACAATTCATATTGGCGCAAACAAAATTAAGAGTTCTGAACGAGAAAGCAAACTATTTTTTTTCTATGCTGTTTGTTCCGTGAAAAGGGACAATGACCCATAATAAACTATTAAAGTGTTGGACTACAAGAAGCATCGATTTCTCTCCTATTACTTAGAATAAACACGGATTCAAAAAAATAGTATGTTCTGGGTGTGGAGTGTAGGTGTGCCTGTACATGTGCCTACAGCTGCGAGTATGTGGTTGTGAATGTGGGTATTAGTATTCTTTTCATTCACACATACACCAACACACAAACACCAACCTACACCCACATCCTAAAAGCAACTTGAAAGAAAAGTAAAAAAAATACGAAGAAAATACTGCTACAAGGTCTATTGATGCCTACATTCCTTGGGAGCAATATTATTAGCTCAGTATTTATCTTATGTGAACTGCTTCCCGCCAGTCATGACGAACTAAAAATGAGGAAAGATACTGTCATAAAATATTGAATAACGTGTTCAATTCGAATCAAATTGAGAACTTATTGTAGTCGAATATTTCTCACGAATACACACTAAATCCCCAATCGACGGATGCTTTCATTTACCTTTTTGGTTTTCTTTTGATTGCATTAATATTTTTTGAAAATATTTAATACCTTCATCAGGCTCATCCATATCAATTAATAGCTTTTCAAACAAAATTTCGGCCGATAATCGTTCCAGTTCTCGTTGACTATCGGTCACATATTTGTCACTTATCATGGCATCACAATTACTTGCCTGAAGTCGAAGGATCCAACGGCCATCTTTCTCTACATCTTCGATCATTTTGATGAATTCAAAACTAGAATCAAGATCAAACAGGATTTCTTCTTCCTCTGCAGATTCACTGAATATTTGAATATTCCCAAATACAATACGTTTCAAACCAACACGCACGTCAATTTCGTATATAATTTCCACCTAAAAGGTTTTAAAAAAATAAATTGCTATTTGGCTTCTATACTTTCCATTAAAGACTTTACTTTATTCGAATCCTTATTATCATTCGATTCAAATTTTTCGGCTACTTTGCGATTTTTTGATTTCGACAAGAATCCATGTGTAGACACGAAATTACCTTTGGTCATTGTTTTTTTCATTCTATCAAATTTATCTCGATCTATTAAAACAGCACGATAAACAATCAATGATTCTGTTGGACGTGGTAGCTCTTCCAGTGATTGACATAGATCAATAATACAATATCGCAAACTGAACAATGCATCGATGTCACAAGCACGAAGAGTTTTGTTGATAATATCTGATATGAAACTAGGTTGTGCATACCAGCATAAGGGATGATTAGATTCATAAGTATCAGCAAATTTGAGCAATCTGTTCAATTGCGCTGGATTGTTTTGATAGTACTCTTGAAAATGTACTATCATATCATTTTTAGCCTGAGAAGATTTTCGAAAGTGATGAACGACATTGCGCAATGCATGAAACCATATGAATGTTGCTGTTTCTTTCGAAAGATTTCGTAGCGATTGTTGTTCATGCTGCATGGCATAGCGACGCTTGACGAAAGATAGGCAATAGTTAACGCGTTCAATCAATACAGAAAGAGAATCACAGATAATATCAATTTTTGGTCGATCTTTTAGATCTAACGAGTGGGCCAGATTAAATGAATCTCTCAGTATTTTGCACTTTTTTCATCTATAATTCGGCATAGAAAAAAAATTTTTTTTTATAGAAAGATTTCTTGTCAAATTCTCTACAGAACGTAGATATTTTTATTATTTTAAATAGTCTCCATTATTTTGAGACATGCGATACAATCAATTGGAACAAGAATCACAACTTTCAAACACAATATTTTTTCGATTTTTTTTACAGCACGCTTTAGTTCTTGGATCGTGTTTTTTTTTTGGATGTCGCTCTATTCCAATCAATGAACTTAATAAATTCATCCCGAATACAGTAATTTAATTAGTTAGGATCAGGGTGTGGATGGGATTGTGACTGTTGATATTCTCATGTTTCATCCCACACCTTCCCACACCCACACCCGCACACCCTCTTAGCAAATCGATGATATCTATGACAAACTTATATGAACTTATTGATCAAATTATGTCATTCTGTAGAGGAAGATTAGAGCTATCATCTGAAGAACACATAATGTGAAGTAATTACATAAATCTCTTATAATGCTAAGGTCATTTTACTAATTTTGAGTGGAAATTGTTATGTAACATTTTTTACAAAAACAAAAATATTCTTGTAACTTCTGACGTGAAATATTATTTTCTAGATTTTTTATATGATTCGATAGAATTCGACAAGCTCTACAAGAATATGAATATCCATTAAAGAGAGAGTGCTTAACTTTCAATAACTTTAGTCGATCGATTGCTTCGTCTTTGTCTGGAACTTGGAAAGGGTATTTTCACCTACACTACGTGATAAAACATTCCGAAGCATAAAATAATAAACGGACCGCTCGATCTACCAAAGTTATTGAAGGTTAAGTATACTCTGCAATGCATGATATGCCAAATTTTTATCAGTCTATCTGATTTCTTTCAAGTTTTATATTGAAAAGAGGATCAAATTTTTTTTTGATATCCATATTCTTGTAGAGCTTGCCGAACTCTAACGATCCAAATAAAAATATCTACTCAAAATTTGTAGAAATCCATATTTCGATTGACCCTGTTGACTCAAACATTGCAAAAATATTTTTGTTTTCTGCAAAAAAGCTTGTCAGCGTAGCCCCTTTGGAACTAAAATGTGGAACTCACATATCTTCTTCAGCTTAATTATGTTAATATAAAATACATAAAGTAAACAATATCTAATAGACAGTAGTTGTTTTCAGAATAATCGATTGTTAGAGAAATTATCTCTCTTATTTATATTCGAATTTCGAACAGAAATTTGATCTATAATTGTTTTTCTCTGTGCTCTATATTCTATTTTCTTTTTGCTATTCGCTCGTTATTTATTCTTTTGTTTTTATTTTATTTTTCTGAATTTTCTATTATTTGTATTTTTCTAATTATTGGTTTAACCGAAAAAGCTATCTGGATTGAATTAAAAAAGCTAAATCAATCTGTTCATACCTTTACAACAACTCTTCATTATTGATATTTTTGATCGACGCACTTATTCAGTTTCTCTTTTTTGTTCTCGTACTTTCCGCATATATTCATTTGTATTTCCTTGTCACTTTCGTTTTCGACATACATGTTCTCCGTTTAGTTCTGCAAGATGCTGTTGACGTATCAACAAAACTTTCGTAATCGTATCAGTTAATAATGAATTGATAATAAGTTTTGTTTCTTCTTCATCATTACAACTATTATTTACATTGTTCATTAGAATTTATTATCACAAAATACAACTAATATCAATAATCTGATAAATGTATAATGAACAATTTGACCAAGTCCAACAAGCATAACAGCCATTTATTATGTTGCGCCTAGCTGTAATGCAGATGTTTGTAATGGGGATGGGGAAGCCTTAAAAACTTCAACTTAAAGCTTACATTCACTATTTTCTTCGAAAATATATGTGAACTCCACAAGATTCAATTAAAGACACTAACAATAAATGATTTCTTAATGTAGGTCAGCGAACTCTACAAATTGCAAGAATTTCAAAGTAAATTTCAATTCATCGCGATAGAGCAAACTCTAGAACATGTAGTCAGACGAAAATTGAATAGATATAAATACAGCGAACACTATTTTTAATTCATTCAGCCGGTTGATATCAATTTAAATTTGAAAATAATTTAAATTCAGAATTTCGCTTTAAGTTTTGAAACTAAGGCCACCCCACCTTCAAAATTGATTTTCGTTACAGTGCACGGAATCTTTCTGAAACTTGCCATAAATGTTGGATCCATAAAAATAAACTTGTGAAATGTTTTTCACCTCTGCAAACCTTAGCGTTGAGGAGTTTTCCATAGATCAGGATCCAAAATGGACCTTTGGCCTGTACAAATCTTTTTTCACTATGTTTCGAGGTAAAGACCTGAAGGTTGTTTTATTTGAAAGAGAACTGTCTACTACTTCAGATGAGGGGAAGAGAATTTTTTATTGTTGCTTTATTGAATTTTGGAGAACGTCAAAATCCCAAAAATCTGGAAAAACCATCATAGGTTTTCCATACATACGAATTTTTCTACAGGATTAAAGCCTAATTTAAAAACTCCTTCCCCTCATCCGAAAGACCATCAGATGTTCCAATAAACAAAGAAAACCGCAGCTCTCTACAATGAACTATATTTGAAAAACCTTGTTCAGAGTTTGATCATTAGCACAAAACTAATTTTAAGAAAAACTCTAAAGAAGTTTTTTTTCTTCAACACTATTTTAAATCGAGCGAAAAATACAACAATTGTATACCAATAGTAAGTACTCATCACAGAATATCCAACTATGATTATCATGGTGTAACTCATGATTGCAGAATGCAATTTAGATAAAAATGAATATTTCTGTTCTCTTAAGCATATAGAGTGTGACTATCCCTGAAGAAAAGAAGAACACACAACGCCCACACCCAATCATTGAGTATGTGAATCAATAACGAAATAATAAAACATTTGTTTTGTACATGTTTAAATAATTTGAATAGCACGTATTTTATGAAGCATAGTTCTATTTTGTATCCTCATTACAACTCATTCTCTTTTTCGGTTTGTTATTTAATTGAAATGACCTTTCATATCAATTGTAATTAACGCAGAGAACAAATTAACTTACTTGCTAATAACTAGAAAGAGTCATATTTTTAATTAAATTGTGCACATTAATACAAGATAACTATATAGTGTTACACATATAGTTGATATTCGAGATGTTAATGTTTGAGTAGCAGCATTTAAAAAGAGTTGAATAAATTTTTAAAATATATTTTTACAACGCTATATCGATCTATGGAACTTTCTAATTAACTAGTGAGTCATTCATATTAAGTATGAAATGTAAAGGAATAAAAATTGAACAATAAATATTTAAAATGAATTGTTAATTAGTTAATTCGTAAATTGATTAACTTGTTTGTGACATTCTGTAGTATGGTAGTGATATCGTTAGTATGGGTATGGATGTGGGCGCGGACAGATGTATATTTAGATGTGAATGAGAAACAATTACTTATGAATCAACAAGCACACTGACACCCAGAATAAATCGTTTAAATGGTGCAAGTTAAGTAGAAACAGAATCTATTTCTTTTATATACAATTAAAAGAAAGAAAACGTGTCACAGAATAATACGTTCCATGGAATGGAGTAATTATACCATATTCAACTTATATCATGCAATTAAGGAATTTGAAGCACTAACATCAATTATGGTATGCATACGATGGCGAAAAAATTATTTTTTTCAGTGATCATACTTTCCATCTGTATAGGTCTTGTAAGAGAATTAGGCCACATTTATTTTTTACATTGAAAAACATCGGGTTTCATATTTATAAACTTTAAGAATATGTTTATCGTCAGTTAATTTAAGTTTCATAATCATAACGAGGTTGGATTAATAACAATGAAAACAAAAGAAAAAAGACGCCAATAAAAAAGGATCGATGTGAAAGTACAATTAAAAGTAAATTCTCACATGGCCATTCAAGTTGGCACAGTAATACTACTCGCAATAATTTTAAATGAATTCGCTGAAATCGAAACTTTCGGGATATTTTTCATAAATCTTCAACAAGACATTCTGTAGATAAAAAGTCTGCATAGATCAAAATAAAACAGTATTTTCCATTGATTGATTATTGTCGTAAATTTTAGTCCAATGAAAAATTATGCTGAAAGAGCACTTTCAAAAATCTTCTTTGAGAATTCAACCAATCGATCATTAATTGACCAATCAAAGACCCCTAATCAACTCTCCTTTAGAAGTAACATATATATATACGTTTGTATAAGAAGATTTCCTCTATTGAATGGTGTATATATTATTCGATTTGGTTGAGCATCAAAATATTGTACCAGATTAATTGTGATCCAATATAATATACAACGAATATGATGGTATTTCTCGAAGAAAAAATAGTATACAACAGAATATGATCATGCATGTCTCGATCTACTGTCTGTATCGATAGCTAAAAATACGTTCGAAAGAATCGTTGGCTCTCGATGCGTTTAATATGCTAGTGTTTTATCAAAGCCTAATTCTCGAATATGGCAAAGATAGTTCTGATTTTTTCATCCTTTATGTATATTTTTTTTTCTAAGTAGTCGACTGTAGATATTTTATTATACAGGTTCGAAGTGTAAAAAACTATCGATTACTCCGATTTTGGAATATTTGCTGTTTTTTTCTTTGTTCCTCACGTTTCTGCAACAAAGGATAAATTTGAACTGAATACTTTTCACTAGTTGTTCATGTCAACTTGAAAAATATTTTTTAAGATAACATAGATACGATGATTTAAAGATTAACTATTTATTTACATAGTTTCATAAACAAAAAAAGTTCTTCCTGCATCAGTCAGTTTTATACATTCGATAACCATAGTTCCCTGTAATACATCTAATCCAAACAAAACATGGATGTATTTGTTGTATTTCATCAATGCTCGTTATGTCATCAGCTAATGTATTGTCAATATGACAATCAAATCGATTTAAATAAGTTAATCTAGTTGCAAGAGTTTTAGCTAATTGAATAAATGAAACATCACAATTAAAGTTCAGTTTGATTCGTTTGAGATTAGGCATATATGTAAGAAAAGTATCGATGTCTTTAAAACACAATAAACCATAAGGATCTGATAGAATAAAATATTTCAAAGGATGAATTGGAACTGTTGGATTTTTATAGAAAATATTAAGGTTATTTTCTTCAAAATGTACTCGGAGACTCGAGAGATTGGGAGATGCAAGAAGTATATATGGTACTATAATTGATGAAGTACAATTAACTGTTATTGATTGAAGAATGTATGATTGAAACGAGTGAAATACTGGATAACGAACACAACCAAGATTAACATGACGAAGTGATGATAATGTTTGTGAAAATATTCTTTGAATTAACTGAGATAGAAAGTAAGATTTATTGTTCGATGAAATCGAAATGTAAACAAGATGAGGCATAAATTCCGATTGAATTTGTCTAAATTGATTTTCTGTCAAGTCAAACAGGATTAATGAATACAAATAAGGAAATTGTGTAAAGTCTATATTGAGACAAGTATCAACAATTAATCTTTTAATTTGAGATGCAAACAATGGAATTAATTTTGATTCATCATTCTTTATCGTAAGTGAAAGATTTTCAAGCGATTGTAAAATGTGATTGAATCGTTTATTAAGTCCCCAAAACCCATAAATTAGATCACGAGCATCAAGATATTCGAAAATATCAATTAATAATTCGTTAGGAAGATGTTCCAATTGGGCTTGCATATCTAATAAAAATTTAAAAAAAAAAAATTATATTACATGAGTCCTATAAAAATGTTCCATAGAATATTTTCAATTGATTATAAGAATGATCATGTCGAGCTGCACGATTATGGACATTACAAAATATTATTTTACAGATTTGAGTGTTGTAAAAAGTGGCTAATATAACTATGAAACTTGTTCGAGTAAAATAGAAATAATTCTTTTTCCACAAATAATAAATATTGCTTAAGATAAGTTACATTTACATTACATGCTATAAACAACATTATATGTCGCTTATTTTTTCTCGTATGTGCACCAATCAGATTGCATTCCGTATTATACCGAATTTTTGTATTAGTCATTTTGCTTTTTTGTGGATTCATTGATGCTACAATTCAGATTGTTGCAGACAAATAGATAATCGTGAATAACTTTTTTCTAGCACGATGTTCAATCAAACAGTTTCAATTTATTCGAAAAAAAATTAAAAAAAAAATCAATAAAATGAAAAATATCTTAAATATAATCTGTTTTCTTTTACAATAGCAACTAGTGTATTGTAATAGAAAATTCGTTTTTCTCTTGGCATATACAGGATGTCCCAAAAGTAAGGAAACAGAAAAAAAATTGAATATCTCCATTACGGCTCGAGCAAACGAGCTGATTTTTTTTGTCAATGATAGAGGCATGTTCAAGCTTTATATCCATAAAGACATGCCTAGAGAGACCTTTTGTTAAGTATCACCTAGTGATCTTAACAAAAAAATTTTACTTTTTCACAGATAGGAAAAAACAATATAATACTTAATAAAGGATCTCCCCAGGCATGTCTTTATCAATATAAAACTTGAATATTCCTCTATCATTGGTAATAAAATCAGCTGGTTTGCTCGAGCAGTAGTGGAGATATTCAATTTTCTTTTC
The DNA here is from genome assembly GCA_905250075.1 of Rotaria sp. Silwood1. Lineage (NCBI taxonomy): Eukaryota > Metazoa > Rotifera > Eurotatoria > Philodinida > Philodinidae > Rotaria > Rotaria sp. Silwood1. The sequence goes on along the minus strand of CAJNOP010000857.1, from coordinate 55,952 downwards.
GACAAAGTGACTTTTGCGCAACTCTGTATATTGTTTTTTTTCCTATCTGTGAAAAAGTAAATTATTTTTGTTGAGATCACTAGGTGATACTTAATAAAGGGTCTCTCTAGGCATGTCTTTATGGATATAAAGCTTGAACATGCCTCTATCATTGACAAAAAAAATCAGTTCGTTTGCTCGAGCCGTAATGGAGATATTCAATTTTTTTTCTGTTTCCTTACTTTTGGGACACCCTGTATATCAGCTGAGTTGATGAAGTAAAATACGTTCCACAATAAAAGAAAATGTATGATTTTATAATAGAAATTCAATTTTTTTCTTTTTCAGCTCTAGAGTTTTGCTACTGGAAACGAAAATCCTAAAACTAATATTCGAAAGTGTTCCCTATTTGACTGTTATTTATTTCATTTTCAAATCAAAGATGATGTTTCTTTGAATTTCTTCGAAGAAAATTATTTTTGTATCATAATTTTGTATCATTTGAAAGTAGTTTTTCACCAATATCTCAAACGATTTTCTAGAATCTTCAATTTGCAGATCAGTTAAATAATTCATTAACTGTCGAAAACTTTGATGATCAAAGTATTCAAAGCTATAGCCTGAATGGGCGCCTTGTATATGTATTGTTATATTTTTACAAACTAATCTGACGAAGCCACAACTGAAATTTTATCCGAAGAGGAAAGAGCGCAGTTGAAAGATAGCAAAATGCGGCAAAGTTGTATCTACATTAGCTCAAATAAAACGAAGTGCTTACTAACAAAATATTAATATGTTACGATTTCTGAATCTTCTACTTGAAATTAACAACACATAGAGATGTACACATATACACAAGGTTTTAAAACTGACTTTCATATTAAAGTGATAATTTTTCCTTCTTTGATAGTTGTTATGAAAATCTAAAAGAGAGTTTAAACGGGTCATTATCAAAAAACAAAGTTCTAAAAAGCTAATATTATATTGCAGTAAGCATGTATATCAGGAGATTTTTTACGACGTTTTGGCTTGCGATGCTAAAGTCACTAACATTGATTTCAAGCGGACCGTTTATCTGGTGGTCAAAAATAAATTTACAGAGTGTTGCAAAACCTTTGTGCCCCCCTGGTTCGACCTTAAGGTCAAATAATTTCACTAAGTATTTTACACCAAACTGAAGCCCGTAATAAACTGCATTTATTGATAGTAAATGATAAAGGTTATGAAGACCTTTTAATGTCGAACTTCCGAGATTTTCAGAAATTTGACATCTTTTTTGATGTAGAAAAGTAAGGCGTCAGTAATTCAAAATCGAAATAAGATGTTTTTCTTAGATATTTTTACATGATTCGATACAGCTCGACGAGCTCTACAAAACTATATATTTCAAAAACACTTTGAGCCATCTTTTTGTGACAAAAAAATTCAAAAATTGCTTGGAGAATCACAAAAAATATTTGAAAACTTTACTTTTTTCATATGGAAGAAAAACACTCGGTTTTTCAATAAAATTAAGTTTTATTCATTATTTTTGCTGTCTTAAACGTTTCGAAATGTGCTCATTCGATGCAGTTTTTCACGTGGCATCGAATGAACACATTTCAAAATGTCTGAGCTAGCATAACTAATGAAAAAACTAATGTTATTGAAGGGTGTGGGTGTGCGTGTGCGTGTGCGTGTGGGTGGGGGTGTGCGTGTGCGTGTGGGTGTGGGTGTGGGTGTGTGCGTGTGGCTTGTAGTGTTTCTGTTGGCCGTTTTACACTCACGCCAACATCTGTGCTCATTGGAGACTCATTTTTAATTTCTGATCTAAAATATCGTTGGTTCCCGAAAAACACAGATGCCATATGTTTAACGCTGAGGACATGATGTTTACATCTTTGTGTTCACCTCACGCCATCAACATTATTCTTAGAATTCTTTTTGTTTCAATGAGTTGTATGCATGTTTTACTTTATTTTTCTCTGTATTAAATTGAATGAATAAACATTCGAATCATTTTGATTGTTTGAAGCAACCAAAATGTCATTTGAAGTAGGAAAAAAGCGACCGCATGGTGTTCGTCGATTAAATAGAGAGCATTCGAAGTGAGTTTCTTGATTCTCTTCATCAGATTCAGACGGTAGGTGTTTTTTCATAGCTGTTGTGAAACAATCGTAATAAGATTTATTTCGTTACAACATATACTAGTTGCGTGAAAAAGCTCTGCTTCCCAATTGCTAATATGAGGAGACGAACATGCATGGCCCTATACAGTGTAGTTGAGGTGTCGTTTTAGGTGTGGGTGAGGATAAACATGAGTCACATCCACATATGCACACCGACATGCTTCTGTCAATCTCGATGAAAGTCTCAAACTACTCTCTGTGAACGTGGATGATGTTCTTTGACTGATGTGTGCAAAATTCTGTGTCAGTCTCTGAACAGCATCAGTTGCATCTTTCTTAGTTTGCGGCTAGCTTTTGCGATGGTTTCTAATACCGCGCAGTTAGCGTCTGACAAAGTCTGTGACGGTCGCTGACCGATATTTACCAAGGCCTGTTTCCTTTTTTTTTGGTATGACTGGCTTATTGCGTCCGTAGATACTTGTAACAGGATGAACTGATGACAAGGAGACAAGAATATAACAACACTTAGAAAATGGGAACATGACACACGAACGAACAACACAAGGATTATATGGCTGGCAATGAACAGGTGGAAAGACGGACATAGACGTACAATAAGGAAACTAGAAGAAAAAGAACGGAACAAAAACGTAAATGAAAGGGAGGACATCGTATACCCGTTTTATTTGAGTGCTTTTCTATGAACTGGATCCATTGGATGAGGAGTGACTTCTGTCGCTCAGACATTTTTCACAATCTTGCCAATTCGAGGAAATGTCCTATACTAAGACTTTGTTGAGATTGCTCCATTTGTTCTGTTTTACCATTGCTTTGGCAAAAAATTCCAGCTCAATATATCCTTACAGGAAAGAGATTCTCGTAAATCACATCCGAGTGCAGTGTGACTATAGATGTACCTGTGGAAATTTGTCTTCTATTAACCCACTGGTCTCTCGCTCACATCCACACCCCACACTCACACCCACACCAACACCCACCAACACCCACACTCATACTCACACTCACACCCATACACCTACACCCCACCAATACCCACACCTACACCCACACCCACACCCACATCCACACCCACACCCACACTCACACCCACGCCCACACCCACACCCACACCCACACACCCACACCCACACCCACACCCACCCCCATACACACCCCCACCCCCACCCCCACACCCACCCACACCCACACCCTCAAGTTCACTGTACTCTCGCCAATACATTCCCTGGAACTTAGCCAATTGACGAAAGTCTACTGTACTTTCGCCATTGGCGAATGTCTTATTGGCGAACATCCCGCTACCCATCGCGTCTTCTCGCAACGAGTATTCAGAGACAAACGTAGCAAGTCCAATTGCTATTCATTTCATGCACAACATGCGATTCTATCAACGTCATGTTTCTGCGTAAATTATATTGACTCAAGGGAAGAAAAGTAAGCAGCAACGTACTGTTATTCAAAGTTTGAGAGAAAATGTTTTTCGTGTTCTCCACTACTATCAGGAGACCCTTCTTCCAAATTTTTTCATTCTTTTCAAATAAATCTCAATTGGTAATAATGTTTTATTTCTCTTCTCACGTGGTCAATGCAAAATTTTCATCGCGTTAAGAATATATTCAAGTAAAAAAATGTCGTCATTTCGCTATATAAAAAGGCTATGATGAAATTTAAGCAGAAGGTAGGTGTTCCTTTTACTCATTGGATTTCTCTCACGTTGCAAATATTTCGGCGAAACAACTCACGATCCTGGCTACAACGGTCGATTCGTGCAATTAATATTCGGTTATTTAAATATAACCACTCAAGGATGATGATGATCACTCAAGCTACCGATGATCAGCGTATTAAGCTAGAGATGACTTGTACCGACGACCTGCATGACTAATTTATTTTTCAAAATTTTGGATTCGAGTTCTCTTGGTCAAGCAAGGGCCACAGATAAATGATTATCGGTCGCACACGTTCGACCATGACTTAAATTACGACGCAAAAATGATAGGTTTTTACTGTGACTGTTTAAAGCAGTCGTTAACAATGCCTTACGGTGTGTTACGACGAGAATAAACAATAACTTCAGAGAATCGCTGTTAATACTGACCGGATCACATTATATTATATCTTATCGTGAAGCGTAAATGGTTTGATAAACGCTCATTATTTTCTATCTTACTTCGCCGTAAACAGTCCTTTCAGTTGAAATATTGCGCTCATTGAATATAAGCAGCATATGCTTATGACAAGCTATATACGTTACCACATGACAGCAACTGCTCATCAACGAAGTCGAAAGATGGTCGTGAGTTGTGCTTCACACAATATTTTCATAGCCTTTAGTACATGTTGAACTATTTTATTTTTGCCAAATCAGTTGACAGAGTGTAGAGCATTGTTGAGCAAGATTCGCGAACCTCATGAGCATTTCTATACCAAAACAAACTTACACCTACTTATGCCAAAAATCCAAAGCCTTTTTCTTGGTTAAAAAGCTTGTTAGCCAGCTCCTTTGAGGCTGAAATGTGGAACTCACATATGTTCTTTGGTTTGATTATACTAATCATAAAATACCCCATATTTAAATTCTCTAAAAGATAATAGTTCTTTTCTGATGATAATCGATTATCAGAAAATGCTTTCTTTTTTATCTCTATATTTCGAACAGAAATCTTTTTTTCTTTTTTTTTGGCGAAGTTGCTACGGTCTGTAATGTGGGCCTACGTTGCTATGGTCTTTAATGGGGGGATGTCTGTATGGAGAGGTAAGAGCCGCAAAAACTTGACCTTAAAACCTACACTCATCATTTTCCTCGAAAATATATATGAGTTCCACAAAATGCCATAATAAAAGAAGAATCTATATCTTTTAGTTTATGATAAAATCTGTTTAAAGACTTTTCAATCAAGCTCTATAAGGCTCTAAAGTTGAAAGTGGCCATATGAAATAATTTTAAGTTTTCGTGCGATATGGACAAAAACAATGCAAGAAAACCATATTATTGTCGAATTTTCTATTACAGAGAAGAAAAAAGAATTTCAAGTTATTGTCGCCCAATCCGCATGGCTATGGTTGTCTGTAATTGTGAACATGGGTGTGGAGTAGAACAAGATAATACTAAAAACTATCTCCACATTTGCAGGAGATTTTTAATCGAAAAACGTGAATTTTAATGAAAAAGTGTTTAGAAATTATTTGCCATGAGCATCATTTCTATTTTACTTTTTGTCGAATTCAGAATGCGGAATCAGCGATCTAGACGATGATGAGAGGTATGGCCTTGCGCATGGATGTTTTTTTTTTCTTTTTACGTTCGTTACGGCAGTTTACTCGGATATACGGCCTTACATGTCAGTGGATCCTATAGTGTCCGTTAGAAAATGACCTGTGTTTTGTACAAATTTTAGTGTAAAATCTATTTGTATTTCGCTGTACAAAACGCAGCGTCATAATTACAACCGTAATACTGTTCCTACCAATCGTGGAATTGACGGCACACGCACGATTTCAAGTATATCGTTTAAAAAGACTTACGGTTGTCGTGATTTATGGGTCTTGGGAAGTTCATCGAGGAAGCTCAGGAAAATCATGACAGTTGCCGAGACGATCAAGAACTAGAATGTATAATTGTCTTTTTATACAGTTTATTGTCGTAAATAGCAGCAAATGAATGTTCGGCAGACACAATATTTTGATCGTTTTGCTTCCCTTGAAGACAGGAAGATCATATGGGACCGATGGTTCTAAATAGGAATCTACCCAAGTAGACAAACATTTTCAAAAATGCGTTTAAACGCATAAAAATGGGCTTAAAATCCATAAAAGTGGGCGTGTTTGGCTCATAATCGCGGTTCCCGACTGTCAGCGAAAAACGACCACTTTTTGCCTTTTTTGTGCGTTTAAACGCGTTTTCAGCAAAAAAACGGTGTTAAACGCGTATAAACGCATAAGACGATCATAAAAAAGTTGTCATCTTTTTCATACTCATAAATCATAATCATAATTACAATCACAGTTCACGAAAAGGAAAAAGATAACTACTTTTTATGTTCTTTTTATGCGTTTATAAGAGTTTATAAGCGTGTTTTTGCTGAAAACGCGTTTATACGCACAAAAATGGCAAAAAGTGGTCGTTTTTCGCTGACAGTCGGGGACCGCGATTGTGAGCCAAACACGTCCACTTTTTATGGATTTTAAGCCCTTTTTTATGCGTTTAAACACTATACTTTTCAAGATCGTCTTTGTATGCCACTTGAGGTTACCCATTGCTACCCACAAACGACCAATAAACTGCATCATGAAAACGCAAAAAAACTAAACGCACGCTATTTTCACTCCACCGAAAACGAAACTTTTTCTGGCCATGTACGCGTATACAAGAAAAACGCCTCATTCTCGACAATCTTTCCGAAACGTTAATGGGTCACAATCGGGAGCCGCAATTGTGAACCAAACACGTTCCATTAATATAGGCGTGAAAACGCTCACTTTCTAACCCGATCAAATTCTAATCTGTTCAACGTTTATGCCACTTAAACCTGTCACACCTTGATTTTCCACGCGCTATTCCCTGGCAGTCGGGAACAGCGACTGCCGAATAACATCCACTGATATAAGGTTCCGTACAAACGCTAATATTCAATCACCATTCAATATACTATCACTCAGAAGTGTGAACCACACGCATGCCGAACTCGAGTTCATGTCCCCTACAGATCTCAGCGTCCCAAACAAACCACTATCCAGATCGAACATTACGACGATCAGAAACGACCGTACACTTAACCATCGACATCAAAAATGCCCGAAAAATTTCACCCCCCGACATTCCGCTATGCAACATACGGCCGACAAAGACACCACAGCATAATCAAAATGAAACTGTCTGACTTTCAACGACTTTTCTGCTGTCCTATAGTCGGATCCAGTGGCCATAATCCGGCCAATCCGATGGCTGTTGGGGAAACTCTATCGACTCATGCATAGGTCCCCTCCAAGTCCTTCATGCAGTAATCGAATTCCGGGTTTTCACTGGTCAATACAAAACGTCCAATCAAATTTCGGGGGGACTTTTCTCTCTTATTATAAGGACATGTACAAATCATGTTCGAGCCAATCCTAGAGACCTTGGGGACACTCTATCGAGTCATGCGTATATGAGTGAGTCCCATCACAGTCCTTCATGTAGAAATGGAATCCTGAGCTTTCATAGGTCAATAAAAAGGACTAATCAACATTTCTGGAGGACTTTTCTCGCTTATTATACGGACATGTACTAGTCATGCTCGGGTCAATCCTAGGGTTTTTGGGGACGCTCTATCGACTGATGGGTATATGTTGGGTTCCTGCCTTGCCCTTTAAGGAGATATAGAATTCAGGGGTTGAATCGGTAAAATTGAGTTGAGCAAAGACCTGGCCACAGTGGAAGTTTCCTTTTTTTCCGGTTATGTTGACATGATGTTTTAGTCTGTTACCAAGCATTCGTATGGATGTTGTGAAGGTTCCTTTTATCGAAGTCTCTAGTTTCTTGTGTAACTGTGATATGATGTTCGGTCATGTGATTTGTGAGTTCTAATTTATGGAGTAGCTGTCAGAGGGCGTTGCTTTTGTTTAATGAGCAGAAAGAATCACTGTTTGGATTTTGCCTTTTGGTGGTGCATGCATTTTCTAGTATACCGTTGTTCCCGGTTGCCGAATACAGCACTCGGGAACATCTGGGGTGCATGTGGGTAGGGTTTTGGTTGTGTATTGGGTTTTTCTGTTTACTCATATCCATAGCCCACACTCACACCGGGAAACACAATATTTTGATCATTTAAACACATCAGTATTTCTTCAGCTTTTAATCTATTGGAATTTATTGATTTACCATGTGGAAGAGCATTCAAATAATGCTGATATGATATTGTAAGCGTGCAAGCGTTTATAAATATACAGAACTAATCGACAGGAAAATTTTGGTGTTGAATAGCCATACTATTCTTTAATTTTTTTGAGTTATCAAGGTATCTTTCTACATATAGAAAACTAAGAAAAGAATTGCAGATTCACGCGCTAAAAAATATTATCTTATATAAAACTTAACGTCTGATTCAACGTTCCGAACACTGAAGGAATATTGCTAATGAAAAACGTCTGAAACTACGGAATTTCTATGCAAAAAACGCATTCTAAACAAAATAAGCGTTAAAACCCATTGGATGTAGCTTTTTCAATCGTTTATTAGGATCCATAAAACGGCTGTAGATATTTTAGTAGTTTTCATTTACTTAAAAATAAAATAGTTGACGTTTACATGACCAGTTTTTTAAAAACGCTCAAAAATGCTCACTAATTGAGTTTTTAGGCGTTTAAACGCGTTTTTGAAAAATTTTGTCTGACCAGGTTGGGTAACTGTCTTCTATCTGTTTCTTGAGATAATATTATAATCTGCATACATATATGGAATATGGATCTTCTATTTTGGATACAATCTGACAGGTATGTATGTTTTATTGCCATTCTTCTGGTGTTCTATGGATAGTCGCATCTTTCAACTTTCTCTTCTTACGGCATGGTCCATTGTGACTTGCGCAATCTATTTTTAATATTGTGTGAATAAATACATTATGTAGCATTCCGAAAAAAAGAATTTATTTTCAGTAGTAACCCCGTCCTCGAGGGATCACTCGTATCGTATACTTGATAATGGTCGTTAAGCGGTTTGATAATCGAGTATCCGACCATTTACCACAATGCACTGCGATGCAGATGTAATACGGCACCTGAGAAACGGTGAGAAATCTTCTAAAACGGTCGTTTAGCGTGTGGTTGAATGTCAGAGTGAGTATGAAGAAGTGTGCGAGAAATACCGACCTGCGTCAACGCCATGGTGGTATTTTGTCGACTTTTATGAACGCTTTGGGGAAATAACTAGCGGAAAAAAAGACGTTGCATCGGGGCGAGAGAAGAAAATTTTTCGAATTCACAATGGATTCCACACTTTTGAGTGCACTTGTGGCTGGAAGTATGGCTCTCAGTTTTCTTTCAACAGACACCGATAACATAATCTCTATGAGATGTTTCTGGAAATCTGAACGCACGGCAATTTCTCATACCAAGAAGATGAAAAGAGCTTTTAAGCAGCCATTCTTCGCAATAGAGTTCAGTGATCGATGGCCCAACTGAGTTTGACACCATTCACTACGCAAAAGTTAGACGAAAACTTTTCATCATCCAGGCGAGCGACTTTATTTGACAGATTCTGCAAGCCATCAATTTGATTGATCAGATCTCTCAGTTTCACAATGCAGTATCAAAAGTTGAATATAAACATGTGAAGCTCCTAGATTCAAAATAGATAACGCAGTAAAGACAATAAATATATAGACTTAAAGTAAGTGCTTATAGTGATTTTCGTAAATCAATCTACTTTTTCTGACAGAACATACGACCGAATGTCTTATCTCATGTGAATCAGTTGATTTTGATCTGCAAAACTACTTGTTGAGTTTTTTTCTAATTTCGTTTCTTTTTGCTGAAATAATCGAACATTCTCACACTTCCACGTATGGGTTCAGGTGAAAAATGAAGACTCATATCAACACCCTTATCTAGATGGACTTTTCAGTGTTTGAAGTTTGTTGCAAAAAAGAAGAAATCCTATTGAAACAAAGAGTATACATTTGTAACCAACGCTTCAAGTACTATCAGATCATATATGTATAAATGAATAGAAAGTTAAAGTCACTCTAATTTGTTCATTGTGTGCAGCGTATATGAATACTGTTATGTTCTACTTTTATTATACTTGTTTTAAGGGCAAATCATGGGTTCGAATATGTAGAACATAAACGTTTGTTTATTTCTTAAACTTAAAGAATCACCACCGGTACATAATATCGCATGCATATATATATATATATATCATCAAAGAAGAAGAAAGAAAAGAGAATAGATGAACAGTACATATATATATAGATGTCAGGACATAACACCCTACCCCATTGAGAAAAAAAAGATTTTTAGATACAGAGAAAAATTCTTTTTTTTTTTTTATAGAAAATAACAACATGTCTTTAACATCATATATAA
>CAJNOP010000857.1:0-45683 GCA_905250075.1 Rotaria sp. Silwood1 | reverse complement strand
CTGTTAATAGTACATAATTATATTAATCTTAACCGCCAGGTAAACGCAAAACTAAGAATATAGTGCTGCCATTTTTAATACCATATTCGGTGATTGACCTTTCTTTCCTTAAATCCTTGCCACCGGATAACAACCGTTGTTTTTCAACCGGAATCTTTGTTTGTTTCGCCATCTCTTTCATAATTTCTTCGATTCGAGCATCGGATGACGTAAGAGTTACGACATACCGTTTTCCCGTCATTGCAACAACGATCACATTTACTCTTGATACAGCTGGCGATTGTAGGCGCAGGTTTGCTGCTTCTTTCAGTGCTTGTTCAAATTTGTGTAGATTAGCAGCCCCTTTTGCATGTTGCATTTGGTCCCAATTGAACTGCGTTCGGCAGACTGGACACGACATGGACGGACAACCATCGATCTTTTCGACTGGTACAACACAAGTGGGACATACTCGAGTATTTTTGTCCAACCATTGTCTATCGAGTTCTATTTCTTTCTTAGCATTCGAACTATTCTCTTCTATCTTCTTCTTAAATTCTTCTTTTGCATCCTTGTAGATTTTTGCGTATTCATCATAATGGGTATTTCGACATTTTTTCCCGAAACGACACTCGCCTGTTAGATGATACAAACATGTATCGTTTGGCAGACCAATGAATGGACACTGTGAACCTTTCTTGCAAAGCTGCTTTTGCATACATGGGTGTCCACCATTTGGAACAAGGTTCAATCGCTTTTTTATATAGGCATCCAACATTTCGTTGTAATTGTTGGACATGTTTTGTGTTGCAGTTGGAGAAGACGTTGTGTTCATAAATGCTGTGTTTGTAATATGCACGTCCAGAAATATATTGACAGTAAAAATAGTTTGTGAATGATCTAAAATTGATCTTGATGTATTTAAATACAAATATTATAGGGCCAATTTCTTCTTGGAAATTTCTATATTAAATGAGTCATTAGCAGAAGCAGAAAATATGGAAAAACCCAATATAAAGAATGTTGGAAAAGTTTTTCTATCTCGAGGTGGTGCCATATGCGTATATTGAGTCAGTCTACGACGAAATTTCTGTTGTAATCGCTTCATTAGCAGCGAAAGAAATAATAAATGAAACACATTGTTATCGTTCCTCTTTCTCTTTTTTCCTTGTATAGATGTGAATGTGGAACTAAGTATGTTTACGTAGGACAACAAAAGTGCTATACTCATACATACAGCTACATTCTAATTAAACGACCGTTCTGCATATGTTATGTATCATGTTAGATAGTTCTCTGAGTAAAAATGTGTGCTTTCGAGTATCTGTACACATCTTCAGCGACAATATAAATCCTATATGCCACTGAACTTAGCTTTCTAGCGTCAGGACAATAGTGGTGGACGATTAGGTTACATATATTAGTGTGAAAGTTGGTGTCGATGAATGCAGTACTCACAACCATACCTATACTCAGTCGGGCCATCAATGCAAAAGCTCTACGAATTTCACTCAATCTCTGTGTGAAGTTGTATTGATAAACTCTTTCGCAAAAGAAGTAGAGATTGTCAAATGATACATGAAAGGGAGACGCTCCTTGCGCGCAGTTTGTGCATGAATCAAATCAACCAGGTGATTACACACAGTATTTCGGACTGTTCGGAAAAAACGAAAAATTGTTATGGTTTTTTTTGTTCCTGTCTCATAAGCAACATCATGCTCGCGTACAATTAAAGGTGCCTTTCCTTTAACTTCTCATCACCTCATGGGAGAAGCAAGTAGTGAACAATATGCATAGTAGCATCTGCATTATTGAAAAGCACACACTTTCTATTAATGCGATTAGTTATGCACTGTGTCAGTAGTACCTTGCTTTCATTAAAACTTAAATTTAATAGAACTGCAATACCAAATACGAGAATTTTCTATATGTATGATTATATATAAATATATATGACAGAACTTTTTATTCACTATTCGAATAAACATGGTAGAACAGCTCTAATTCATTACTCGAAAAGAATGAAGCACATAGGAAAGAAAATGAGTTTCGACTGTGATGCGAATACAGATAGTATCGCAACTGGTACCTAATCAAATACCTTTACCAACTAAGTTATTGAGACAAAGTCGTAACGCAAACTAAAATTAAAATTCCATGTGAATATTGATTTTAATCTGTTTAAGTAATGATTATTAACCATTCTACAATCTTTTATTCAGATAGATAGCAATATTGTAAGACTTGAAAAGTTCTATTTACAAAAATAACGCTTTTAAATCATTGTTTTTGAAGTTCTCAAAAAAAAAAAGAAATGCATCAGACTGGAATGACAGAATCTAAATAGAACTGCATATTTAGGAAGATTGAGTACACAAAGCGAAGTTTTATGAATTTTTGACTCAATTTCAATAAAGAAATATTGACGTCAAAATGCTTCATTGAAACGAATTTCTCTGTACATCATAAGAGAGAGCACAGTTAGTTATTCTCTTTAAATCTATTCTGTCGCAGCCTCACAGTGTGATTTATCTAATTTTTCTTCTTTTTTCATTTTTTGATATTTCATTGCTAATAATAGCTTCGAAATGTTCTTGATACCATATCATATAAATGTGGACTCTTAGTTGTTTGTTAGTACTTTTAATAACTCCAACTGTCAAAATGTCTAGAAGACAAACTAGTCCTACCATTATTCTTTGAATAGGAAATTCTCCCAATGATAATTTCGAAAGGTGCTGAGAGCATGAATCACGAACCTTGCACACCATTGAACACGGTCAGTTTTCGATCACTTTGACGAAAGAAAAATAAGTCTTGATATATAGAGGAAAGTTTGCTTGGTATTTTTCTCAAAATGTTGTTCCTACAAAATTCAGTAACCTTTAAAAAATTAGTGTCAGTGAAACAAAAAAAGGGTTTTAACGGTGTCTCAACATTTTGTTTCTTCTGAGCTCTAGGGAACAATACCTTTTTTAAGGAAACAAAAAGATACTCTTCAATCTGATCTTAGTTGTCATAGACTATTAGTTATTCTGTGAGGAAAGTTTTCGCCACTTTTGATCTATTTTGAGATATCTCTAATACTTTTCTTTTTATAAAGACTTACATCGTGATTCTTTTAAAAAAATAAAGATTAAAGCTTAGGGATAAATCTTGATTGGTTTATTGAGAACATGCTTAGAAGACCATTTATTCTGGCACATCCATTATTTATTTTCTATTTAAATTAAATATAAAGTTGTATTATAATACAATATGAATATCTATTTAAATTATGTGCGAATAAATATTATGTTCAAAAAATTTTCTTGAGAGAGACTCTTGAAAAACAAATAGAATATTTTTTTTGTATCTTTTTCAACAAAACTAATTACTTAAATTTTGATTAATTCATAGTGAAGTTTTTTTTTTTTTTTTTTATTAATTTTGTAACATATTCTGTTCTTTTAACTCTTTTGTTATGACTCTAAAGAAAAAACAAAAAAAAAAAAAACTGTCAAAGCAACAGTTATTGATAATAGTGATGAAATAAGAATGAAAAAAAAACATTACATTGACGTTGTTAGCAACGACTACAATGTCACTTACATTTACATAACATCGACGAACAAATGGTAAGGAAGTAAAACTAAAAGAATTGTATGTAATCCAAACTGAATATATTTTTAAGGCTGATGAAGAAAGTCCACGTTTTAATGATGAGTTTCCTAATGATGAAATGAATGAGAATTTACGTATGTCTGTTTTTTTTTCTTGTTTATTAAAAATTTACTTGATAATTAATTAATTTTTTTTTTTTATTTAAAGAACTAATAAATGAATTATTTTCAAAATATAAAGATAGTCCTGAACTTGATACTATTCATATTAATCGTTTATTAGAAATATTACAAGCATGTGGTAGAAATCCATCACAAACGGATTGTAATAGACGAATCCAGGCACTTGAAGAAGATGGTAGAAATATGAAACAAAGAAATTTTTCATTTAATATTTTAATAAATATTTTTTTTTTTTCGAAGAGAAATTTGAATTGACATTTGAAGATTTCTTAGAAATACTTGATGAACCATGGACATCGATAAGTAATGATCGAAATGCGCTTTATAAAGCATTAATAAAATTTGATCATACAAAAGAAGGTTATATTGATATTGAACAATTTCGAGAGATAATGCGTACACTTGGTGAACCATTATCTGATGATGAAATTGATGATCTCATACAATTAGGTTTAAATGATGAAGTAAAAAAAATTGATATTGAACGTAATTTTTTATTTTTTTGGATTAAAATCAATTTTATTTTTATTAAATTTTTTTTGTTTTTTTGTTTTAGGTTTACTTGATCAATTACTTGGAAATAATATATAATCAACGTTTTATTTTATTATTAGCTTAGTTTAATAACAAACAAACAAAAACAAAAAAAAAAAGAAGATTAATAAAAATATAGATATAACAATATATCTGGCATTGAACATTATTTAAAAATCATGAAATAAAGGTTTATAATCATTTTTTGAAAAATTTGTTGTATTTGTCACTGGACATAAATAATAAAAATCATGTTTAAATTCTTCAGTAATTATTGATGATGTTGAATCATTTTCATATTGATCAATATTTGTTTGTTGTTGTTGTGGAATAGTACTAGATATTGATGAACGATGTGTAGATAAAGCAGGAAAAATTTCTTCAAGTAATGAATTAGTTTCATTAGTAATATTAGAAGGTAATGAAATTGAATGAAGTTTATTAGAAGTATCATTTGGTAGAATTGATGAAGAAGCAATTAAATCGATTGAATCAGATGAAATAATCGTTGGTAGATTTGATGGAGAAGACTATAAATAGAATAGAGAATTCTTTTTTTTTACGAATTTCAAAAAAAAAAAAAATAACTAACCTCTTTATGATGTAATAATTCTTCGATATGAACTTCAGTAGAATAATCCGATGTATTTTCATGTGTTTTCTTAAAAAACAAAAAATTTTCATGATATTAAATAAGTTTTCTTATTGTTTTTTTTTTACTTGTTGATTATTTAATGATGGATGAACTATTTCAAGTTCAGAATACCAATGAAGTTCATCTTGTTGATTAAGACTATCTTGACTATGAATAGATTTTATTTGATTTTCATTATTTTGTTGAAAAAAATTTTCATCACTATGATAAATACTATCTACTATATCATCATTACTATCAATCCAAGCACGTAATTCGGAATCTGAAGTATAAGTTGTTAACATATAAAATTCCATTGAATAATCACGTATTGTATCTAAATGATAGACATTATGATAAATTTCATTATCTTTTGAACAAATTTTTTGATAAATATCAGAATCAGATAATATACGACGATAAAATATCATACGACCAAGACGTTCTGGAAATATTAAACGATGTACAAATGGTTTTCGTAATAATGACATTGCTCGAGATTTGATTGATGATGATGATGATGATAATCGATTATGTTCAGGATTTAAATTATCAACAATTGAAAGAAAATATTCTTTTCCAATATTTTCATTTTGAATAGTATTATTCAATGAATCAGTTTGTATATTAGTTGTATTGATTGATGTATCTAAATTAAAAGAAAAAAATATATTTATTCAATTAAATTTTCGAAATCTTCTAATAAATATGATTTCAACGATAGTTTAATGAGTTTTTCTTTTTAATAATTAATGAACAACTAGAATATTTTTCTATGCAAAATTATTAAAATTATATTTTATAATTCATATGAAATAATAATGAGTTGATTGTCTCAGAATACTTTATAATAGTGCAGAATTTTCACAGTAATAAACATTACTCTGAATCTAACAAGAGTTCATATAGCGAATATTCATTCGGGTTGTTCCATCGTGAGAAGAAAAAAAATGAGAACTATTGATTAGTAACTTCAATTTTTTGTTACATAAGTACAAAAAAAAATAAATTGAATTATTATAGAAAAACTAAAGAAATAAACTTACTTTGTTTAAGTAATCTTTGAATATGATCATGTTCATTAAGACTATCTTCTGAAAAATCTCTCATATCAGTAGAAATATTTGAACATGATTTATTTGTATTTTGTAATTGATCATTAATAGATTTATTATTATTATTATCTGTTATAGATTCTAATGAAGTTGGTGTTAAAGTTGAAAGTGATTCATTTGTTTGAGATGATATTTTATCTGATATTTCTGGTATTAAATGACATGAAAATAATTTTAATTCATGACTACGAACAGTTCGAATACGTTTAACAGTATCTTTTGAAAATAATGATGGTTGAATATTATTAATTATAGGTGAAGGTGAAACAATTATTGGTTTAACAGGTAATTTTGATATGTTTTTATTTTTTTTTTGTTCAGCTATTAATACATCAATATCAGAAACACGTGCTGGTTGTTGTTGAACAATAGAAGATATATGTTTTTTAGTATTATTTATTATTGGTTTTGTAATGATAATATTTGGTTTATTTTTAATTGTTGGTATAATACGAACCGATGGAAATGATTGAGCTGGTTTTGTTGATGTAAAAAGAGGACGAGATGATTTATGAATTATTTGTGATGATGAAGTTATCTTTTGATTTGTAATCGTAGGAACATGTGGATGTTGTTGATTATTTGTTGTTGGCAATGGATGAGGTTTAATTATTGGAATCTGGGAAAAAAAAATAATTTGTTTGTTATTTTTTATAATAGAAAAATTGTTTTTCTTACACGAGATGGTTTTGATATTGATGGTGTTGTCGTCTTTGTTGTACGATATGATGATGTTTGTATTGATGACCTTTCATGATTGGAATAATTTGTGTTAGTTTGTTGTTGTTTTGATCGATTTTTATTCAATGTTTTTGATGATTGTTGTTTATGAGGAGAATCATCAAGAGATACGATATTAATATTTGATAAATGATGATTATTTTTTTCTGTAGATTTTTCTGATGTTGTTGTTTGATTATTTAAAATAAAATAAAGTTTATTTGTTGAAGAAGTTGATGATTTATCGGTTTTAGACTTAATAGTAGCCAGTGTTGATGAATAATTATCTAATTCTAAAAAGAATTTATCATTAATAGGTACAATTTAAAATATCTTCTATCCATTTACGAAAAAGAAAAAAACAAACTAACTTCTTTTAACAGTGTTTATTTTAGATATTATTTATTTTTAGTTTTTATGTCTGCCGTTAGTAATAAAAGCGAGATTTACTCAATAATACGTATATTATTCATGCTGGTTTGATTATGAGCATCTTCACAAGTATTAATAAAAAGATACTCTCCGAACTTAGTCTTATCGAATGTGAATTACTTGAATATCTTAAATAGAAAGGAGAACAGATGAGTAAAGTCAACATTCAGTTTTGTTTTACGTTTTTCTCAAAATCAAATGTAAAAAAAAAAACTATTGTTTTTGTAGTTTTTGACAGCATTTACAAACCTTGTCCTAGTAAAATAATGAGTGTGTCTTTGGTTATGTCCAATATTTTAGCTTTAGTACGTGTAAAAAAAAAAGTTTCAAACTCGATTAGAAGAAGTATCTTAGAGAAATCTGTATGTTTGTGCAAACTACGGAAAGGATGAACAGTACTTTTATAGAGAAAAAAAAAAGAAAGAAAAAATTTGTCCTTGATTGTCGGTGAATATAAATTTAGAAAAGATTGAATATTCCATACATAATTGATTTAAAATATAATTTAATATTCAATAGAGTCTTTCTATTTCGTGTGATAATATGATTAATTAATGTAATGAAAAGAAATCTATCACACAATCTTTTTTCATTAATCAGTTTAATCTTAATACAACTTTTATTTTGTATTTTTTATATTAAAATTTTTTTTTTACTCATAGTTAGAGATACACAGGTATAGTTTACTGATTTAGTGGGATACTACCGGAATTCAATTATTCGACATAGTGACACTTCTAAAACAAACAAGCAAATTTTGATAGAATTAGTATCTAAATGTTATAGCAAACGCAAATGTCAGTATTGACACTAACCTTACTAACACTATACAGACAATTAGCATTATTAAATAGCATGTCTAGGTACTTAAAGGAACTGGTGAATATACTTCCTCTATTTTCTTTTTTGTGTTAAGTACCCTACGAATATCAGATTAGTACATTAGAATTTGCAATTTTTTAGTTTTAGAAAGAAAAATCACTTTCAATCAATATTGATTTCGATCATTTATTGTTGCATGAATTATGAACAAATTTTTACGAGTACGACGTATAGTTAAAAAGATCTTAGTGACATACTTAGTTTTTTCTTTTTAAATATATCAGACTATCCAAATAATAATAAAACTTTGATCATATCTATAACTATAGTTCTAACTTTTGATGAGAGAAGGTCAATATGATAATTAAGAATTCTTTGAAAATGGCATAAATACTTCTAGTCAGTTGTTTATGTCATTATGTTTTCTACTGTAGATAGTGTTACGATATCAAAAATTCTGTTTGAAACCTTGTACTTTTCAGTGTTAGTAATAAAAAAAAATCTCTGGTTTGTGTTATTTTATATCGTAAAAAAAACACTCACAAATAAAAAATAAACAACTGCGTATTATTCATAAGCTATTTAGTATTAATAATATATTTTTGTGAAACACAAGTATTCACACATAGAGGTAAAACTTTGGACTTACTTCCTTCCTTCTTCTCACGTAGACCATATATCAATTATGTTTCTTTCTTTATGATATATATAAACTACTTGCTTTTTGTATGTCTGAAGAGAGACATTGAAGAAATTTATCCCAAAAGAGATTAAATAAAACAATCTTCATATGATTAGCAAGAACAATGACATCATATTTCTCATGGGAATTGTGTTAACAGCTTTTAAAAATAAATCATATCTAAGATTAAATATTTTATTCATTATTAAAAATTAAATATTAATAAAGTTGAACTAATAATATTTTAGAAATGATAAAGCTTTTTGTTTTTTTATTAATATTTCTATTATAAAATAATGAACAAAAAAATATTATTAGAATGTTGATATGTATACAACACTAAATGTCAGTGACAACGTTTACACATATATATATATTTGCAGATTTTTGCTTAGTTAGATATTGCTTGAAGCATTATAGAGCCGTGCAATTCTATTTCTCAGTTTATCTCTATTTCTCATCAACCGTAAATTCCGAATCTATACCATGAAAAAACAAATACGGATAACATATGTTAGAAGAGAATAGAAAATCAAATTTATGTATGTAAAGCCTATGGGTATGATGAAATAGAATTTTAAATTTACACTTAGATTTTGCCTATAAGTGATTTTTTTGTTTTTGTAAGCCAGAAATAAAATAATTGAAGACTATATGATAATTAATAGTTGAAGATGATGTCGGAAAGTTTTAGTTATTTGAGCTTTTTCGTTCAAAACAAATAAAAAAAAACATAGTCTTATGTTTCTCTCTATCGGAAATTTTTGCTTATACAATTCTAATTATAATCTTATATAACAAAACAAAATATATTAATTTTTATTTAAGATTTTGTTTATAAAATAAAAGTTATAATGAACAACTAATATTTTAAAAATAATATGATCTTACTGTGTACAATTTGGTTGTCTTTATGTATATTTATTCATCTAATGAGTGCACTTAGTTTTCTTTTTGTCTTAGATGCTGCCGTTTCTGATGTCCGTTTACATATTCTTTTCTTAACGGAAAATTATAGAATTTGGCTTTCTACATTTCTCGATTTCCTTTTTTCTTTGCTTCTATCCACTTTCTCTTTGCCGTTCTGTCATATCTAATTAGACATGTGTAACGATAGAGAACTGAAGAAAACAAAGTTACATCATAACATCTCTTCATGAGAAAATACTCATGTACACATACCCGATGATTGATTTGTTGTTTTTTGATCTTGATCTTCAACAATCATCGATTGTTGATGAGACCATATGAATTCATTATTAGTAGTATGTTCATTATTATTCTAATAGTAATAGAGAGAAAAAGAACAACGAAGAATATTAATTTAAAAATAAATTATAATACCGATGTATTACAAGCAACAGGACATAATATACAAGTTGTACTTCGACGAAGTGATTCATTCTAAGTTAAATGTTATTCATATGAAATTTTAAAAATAAACGAAGAACTTACTTTCTGTTGTTTTTTCCTCCAGTGAGCCGTATCATTTGTATTATGTCGCTCAATATGTTGTTTTCTGAGTTCCTATGAATATAGAAATAATATATAATTAATGTACTATTATCTATTTCAATGCTAATTTTTATAAACATTTCTATTTTCAAATCACACCTGAGCTGTTAAATGATCATAACATGGTGAAATACATTGATCAAAAAGCTTTCGAAATCGTTGTCTTTCGTATCTTGTCATGATTGTTCTAGTTTTTTTTTTAAACCTCAAAAGTTACATTTACTTTTGTTGTTTTTTATCTTGACAAATGATAAATTTTTGTAACTTCTAGTATGTAAGAATAAAAGTCATATCTTTTAATTTTAACATACATCAAAAAGATGATGTTAAAGGCACATTAAAAAAAAAGTAGCCAATTATATTTGCTCTCATAATGGTCAATAAAAATTGTCTAGAAAAATGCAACAGATATGAAGAGATATGAATATACAACTCGAACTGTTAAAGTAACAAATAGACTTCAATTAAACAAAATGAAAACTTTCATGATAAGCTATGTAAAACCTTGACTGTATACTTTTCAGGTAGAAAGAATAAAAAAAACAATATTCATGTACGCAAAAGTAATAGTAAAGAAAAGAAAAATCTTGATTGATAATTAATATAAGATGATTACCTGTTGAGTTAAGAGTATTTTTATAATTAGATCAGTTATTGATCGTATACATTTTTCATTTTGTATATGATAAGTTTGATAAATTTCACGTAATTGAAGATTATCATTTTCTAATTTTTCAATACGTTTTAATAAATAAATTTGTTCATTGGAAATCCAATATTCATGCTTAAAATAATGAAAAATAAAAGAGAAATAATTTTGAACAAAATAAAAAAAAAACATTGTAATTTACTCGTTTTTCTAATTTATCAATTTGAGCTTTTAATAAAAGATTTTCATTAAATAATTTATCTAATGTATGATATATATTTTTTAACTAAACAAAAAAAAAAAGAATAAGTGAACAAAACAATATGAATATATAATCATTGTTTTGAAAAGCAATTCTCTCGTACTTCATTATCAATTGATAAAAATATCTGATTAATATTTGGTTTATCGGAACATTGCAGTCGGTTCTTGCATTGACGAAACATTGAACTTATATTGTGAAACCAACTGATCTGAAAAAAAAATAGAATGACATCAATTTAATAAGAAAGCATTATGTGAAACTCTTTTCTAGCTGTACATTAAGGTTTACTGGTAATATGCTTAAACACACTATTTTCTTAAGGTTTATTCAGTTGAAAGAATATAGATAGTCTTCAACCAAATTTGTAGAAGTATGAGTACTTCAACTGTCAGCTGAATAAATAAGAAAAAGTTCATCGTTCCTTCCTTCTTTTGTAAGCAGCAATTCGTTTAATTTGAAACAAAGAAAAGAAGTGATAAACACAAGCATACAAACTTATGTCAAAATATTTCAATAACGTACTTTACAAGTCACTTAAATCAAATTTTGTCACATGCTATTGCTTATTGCATATCATTTCTTTATTTTTTCTTTAATTTAATTTTTATTAATGCTCACCAACTGTGTATTACGCATGTATCCTTCTCATGAAAATAAAAATCTTTCATTATGACATTTCAAAAAGAAAAGTACCTATTGTCGATGAAGAAAAAAAAAAAACGTATTAAATTTCATTACAAATGCACATCATAAATCGTTTGATGGTTTGTACAGGTGGATATTCACTGCATTTATTCAATTGATAAATGTCATTCAAATATAAGGAGATGTCTTATTCAAATATCTATCTGTTCTTTTGTTATTTATTCGATGAGAATCACAACAGTTATGTGAACCGTGATAAAGTTTAAAAGTGCGAACTACTCATATAATATTTTGTCGGAATTTTTCTTTATTTCTTATTAGATAAAGACATCAAAAGCTCTAATTTTCTAACACAATGATCTCAAGAAAAGTGAGAATATTAATTCAAAGATGAGAGAAAAAACATTAAGACACAATGTTTAATATATTTTAGCGACAATGTCAACCATGTTATTCAGAATACAATTATGAAACGGATGACATGGTAACTAATGTTCGACAGGAAGAATATGACTTTTAAAAATATTGAATAGAACGTGGGTAGATAGAGCACGAAGTCCTCTATATGTTAATGTAAAATAGGTTACTTTTACGAGTTGTTTGAATCACCATACATTTGTAGAAATAGTTAGATGTTCAAAGAAAATAAAAATTCATATTCACGAGAGAATGTTTTTAAATGTCAAATTGCTTTTAATTCAGAACTTGATGTATCATTCAGGTTCTAATGACTTATGGATGTCCTGAAAAAAGTTGAAGCTAATGGTTTACTACTGTTGTGATACCGTATTTTTACTGTAATTTTTATTACAATATTGTGGTTCCCTCAAAAATACAAGGAAAATTGATTTTCAATTTTCGATTTGAAGTTTGTTTCAGATTTTTTGATTGTACTTATTCTAAAATAAGAATCTCGGAACTTGCTGTTATACATGAGCAATATGCATATTTAGGTCTGTTTCTATGAATAGCTTCAACTTAAAAAGCTATTAGCATCAATTCTTTTCAAGACATTCATATCTAATTACAACCTATATTCTATTTTAATAATTCATTGACAAGGAAAAATAATGTAGGAAAAGAACAAAACGGAGCGGTTTGTAGAGGAATAAATTCCATGTCGAATGAGTAAACAGAAAAAAAAATTTACAATGAATTTAAACTGCTCTACAGAATGAAACAAATATTGACCATTTAGTATGAATCATACATACATTAATAAACAGTCGATTCTAGGCGTTCTCTAGAAACATATTGATACATGTTAATAGAGTTCATTTTAATTAGTAATTAATTTCGTCATATCTGTTTTTTCTTTTATTTTCCTTCAACTTGAATCTTTTTTAAGAAGATCATTTTATACTCAATCATAGAAATGAATTTCTTTTGCTTTTGTACAATATAATCAATAATACAAAAAAAAAGAACTTTTTTTTAGTAACATTTAACTAACTATAAATATACTCACAATTGTAAGATAAATAAATTTTAAACTATTTTGTATGAAAATTAACAGAGACATGACGATAATATAATTAAAAGTATTGAAATGAATATAAATTATATATATGCCATGACTTATATTTGTTATTTATATGCTCCATTAGTTTAAAATTAAATAACAGATAAAGATATAAAATGCCAAGGGGTAAATAGAAAAATAGAATGACAAAGATGTTGCCAATTTCTAGATCAGAATAGTCGAAGAACAAGAACGCATAACTAAGAAACAACACAGAACGTGCCTCGATGTTTTCCTATTTGTTGCCTCATAGAAAAACGACATCGCTTAAACACGTGATGTTCAATTGGCAAAGAAATAATGTTGTGACGAAGACGACTAACAAAAGGACCAAGGAAAAGTAGTCAGAAAAGAAAAGAAAAAAAAAAAGAAAACGTCGGTTTTGTCTTCATTTTGCTTTGGGACAGAACAGCAAAGCATATCTGTTCATCGAGGTTGCTATTGCGTTTTTTTTTTCATTTCATGATAGATGAAACCAATACGATCCATTATAAAACTTTGCATTACACAAAACTAACGAGAGACCTACCCCAGATATCCGTTTCCGATTTCAATATTTGTTTTTCGCCTATAGATACTACATACTATTCTAGTAAACGCCCTAAAAAAAGTTGAGTTCATGTTTAGACTTGGTGGAACTGTTGAACTTCTAGCATATCTATTAACCAGAGACTCCTATAGGCGATCCGGATTTCGGAAAAATCATGTTTTTGGATTTTCTAGTGAAAAAAACTTACAGTTTGAAGATGCATTAAAAATACAATAGTTCCGTCAAATTTCAATAGGAAGTCAAATATTTATAGGATTTTCACTGGAATACTATGTAGTATCGATAGGCAAGAAATCATTGATATCGGAAGGTGATAACTGACCATATGTCCAACTACTTTTGAACGATATATATATAATCGATATCTTTTGATGAACTACAGCTTCCCATATACAGATACTTTTGATTCATGCCTCAACAGAAGCATTCTTTTTAACCGTCATCTAATGTACTTGCTGTTTTTAAACATTAACTGATAGTTTGTCTTTAAATGATAAACATACTTTTATTTAGTCTCGACTACGAAATATTTCTTTTTAATTTCAATATGCAGACGAAGAGTTATTATATATGCAAGCGAAAGTGTTAAATTTGTTATTTATAGTTTTATTTATTCAATGATTTAAATGCATACATTTTTGAAATTTAATATTTGATGAGAACTTTAGTTTTTTTTAGTTATTTTCTTTATAATTTTACAAACTATTAATCAAATATTCAAATAAAATCTATTTAGTAAATTGTCTACATAAGCAGATTATGAACAATACAATATTTTTATATTTTGAAAGAAGTGATCTCATGATAAAAATCAAATATTAAAAAATAAACTCGAATTTTTTTACGTGAGACTATTTTTATACAAATGAAATGCTCTTAGGTTTAATTCGTTTACAAAACATGATTCATCTTTTCTGCTCCATTCAGCTAAACTGAGTAAGTTATTAATATAAAATATCATGCACGATTTTTACGTTCGAACGGATTTTTTGATAACTATTATCACATTTTTGATTAAATTTACATTATTTTAAGTCATTGAATAAAATATTCATTGGGCTTCTTCCAGCACAGGTAAATATAGCATATATAAAACTGCTTCTTTTTTCTCTTACCAATAAAAGAAATTTTGTTATGTCAAACCATGATAGTTTACCTATTGATTTTGATAAATATATAAAATTAACAAATATATCTCATTGGATTTACCCTATTTGGTCGATAGGATTTATAATTCTTGGTACGATTGGTAATATTTTTTCATTAATTATATTTATTCGTTGGATCAATCGATTATCTATATATATTTATTTTACTGTTCTATGCATAGTAAATATTTTAATAATTAATGTTGATATAACATATCATTATTTTCTACCATTTCTAATTGATAATGAAATATTAATAAAAAATCTTCTTCCTATAACATGTAAATTTATGTTTTTTCTTACTTATTTTTTACGTTATTTATTTATTTGGCTTATTGTAATGATTAATATTGATCGTTGTTTATATGTTACAGAAAATTCATTAAAATTAATTTTATGTCGTCAACAATCAGCAAACATTATTTGCATAATTTTAATTATTTTTTCTTTTTTTGCTAATTTTCATTTTCTTATATTTTTTAATGATACAATTATTACTGAAACTTTACCAAAGAATCAATGTGTTTTGGAGAATTTTTTTTATTATCATTGTCAATCATCGAATAGACATTATCAATATTTTTTAAAAACAATTTGGCCTATTTATAATCTAATTATATTTGCTATTATGCCAATTTTAATTATGTTTATTTGTTTTATACTTATTATTCGAAGTGTTTATTTAACTAGACAAAATAAATTTGTTTATGATAAACGGCATAGTCGAATTTCTTCAATTATACCACAAAATGATCGTGATCGTTTATGTTCAATAGCAAAAATTTTAGTATGTCTTGATTTACTTTTTCCAATGACAGTATTTCCAATACTTTTTGCTCAAATTTACATAAATTATAATCCACCGAAAACATGTCTCAATATTGGTATTATTAATCTGATTTTTTCTATTGGTTTTTCTATAAGTTTTATTAAGAATACATTTGCATTTCTTATATTCTATTGTACAACTAGACAATTTCGTCGTGTTTTTTCAGCTTTAATTCGTTGTAAAAAGACACTAGCTTATAGTCAAACTCGTTAATTACCTTGTTATTTTTAATGATAAGCATTAACAAAGTTTTAATAAAATTTGATGTCATTTAGAAATAATAATGTCTTTTGTACTTTTACAAAATCAACAGATTCGATATTGATCTTTGGATTTGTACTTAACAGAGATCTCATCAGGTTATAGATCGCGCCGTCTGGAATTATATTCCAGATTTTGGTTTTTGATATTTAGTTTAAAAGATCATAATACTTATATACAAAAGCCACAATATTCCGGTAAAATGTTAATATGGTTGTGAAGAGATATAAGTAAACTACCCTTAGCTAACCTGTCAAACTCCAATATTTTTTTCTTGAGATTTCTTTTCCAATCCATATCATGACTGAAAATGAATCAAATTTACAAGTATTATAAATGATTCAATAGCGTAGAATCTACTTCACAAAGTACTATTTAAGGTTCAATTCAATCGCCTCTTTTATTCAGAATAAAAGTCGAAATGCAAAACCTTGCAACTCATTTTTAGCAAATTTTTTCAAGCATATGAATCAAAAGAGCATTATTATCTATGCGTCCAAGGGTAGGGTGTGTATATTTTGATGTGAGGTGTCGATATGGATCTCAATTTCGTTCACATTCATACTCACCCACACCCAAGGTACCGATTTAACATGGGGGTGGGTGGGGAATGTGGATGTGGGAGGTGGGAGGTGGGTGTTCACACGGATGTAGTGGTAGATCAGAAGAACACACCCACACCCACACCCACACCACCCACCCACACCCACACACCCCCACACCCCCACACCCCCACACCCAATTCAACATATGCTATAGAGAGAAGAATTTTATTCTCCTTTCAGTAGAAGACTTAGCGATGTTTTAGTCGTGCTACTTGTTTACTTTTCGTTTCTGTCTGCAAGTCTTTCTTCTACGACTCTCTCCTACCAACAATTATTTGCAGACTTTGACGCAAACGAGCCGTCAGTCAAAAGTAAATAGAAGAATTTCTTTTTTTTTTTCAATAGCATATTTTTATGTTTGCCTACATATAAAGGTAGCAGATCATACAAATATTGTGCATCATGTATAAGCAATGTGAGCGAGACGAAGAAAACGTGTTCATGATGGATGATGAGCATTCCACTAATGATGGTGAGCTCTCGAGATCGGATGAGCTCAGTTTTCCTTGGTTTTTAATTAAAATGATACAAGAGATGTGAAAGCTTCGTCCACCAAATTATGCCCTTTTGATACGAGAAAACCTAGGAACGTTTCAAAAACCTTGCGAACATTTATCGAATGAGATGTTATCCGTAAATTAAGATCAATAATATTAAACAAGACGGCATGTTCGCATCGTATAATGAAATGTCTTTCATTATTCTTATCGTTAGATGCTGACAATGTTTTCATTTTAAAAAAGTTTCGCTCACCATTGTCACTTCAGACGTTTATTAGACACTTGCATGTCACGAAGCTTTCATGTGACTAGCATATCTTCTTAGTCAGAGAAGTCTTGTTTCAATGATATCGTCTGCTTAAGATGGAAACTTAATCAATGGTGTTCGAGGGGTGCAAAAGTCAAAAAGTGCCTGTGTCATCTTTGAATTTTTCAGTTTCCTATCATGTGCAGCTTTCGCTCATATTCATTATGTTCGTTGTTGCCATGGTAATTGGTGCCGTCTTTCTGAACAATTGTTATAATGAACGAATGATATGCATCTTTCTTATTGTCCACGGTGTATGCGGTATTGTCGTTGTCCTCATTCATATCATTGCAGCCGTTACCGAGTAAGCCTTTTTCCACGTTTCTGCCAGATGGTTTTCCTAAGTAGAAGTTGAAATAGATTTTCAGAGAAGTCTTATTGTAATGCTCATAGTATGGCACTGCAAGCGACACAGCATCAATAGTCTCATTTTTCAGTTCTGTGTTATCGTCTCAAGAATAATCATGACTCAATCATAGTGAGATGCTTTTACGTTAAATATCACGCTCCACTGTCTACGGCGAATGATACAAACAAACAAGTGACTTTTAACCAATGAAGAGACAACATTTTCTGCGTCTTAAAACTTCAGTGGAGTCAAAATTTTTGCCAGTCTCGATCTTTCAAAAAAGTAGAAATGATGTAGCACAAACTATTGGTAGTACTTATTATCTTTTTATGAGTAGCGAAAGTTATTGTATATGGGAAGCTATAGAAAAGACGAAGTGGTTTCTTAGAGACCCATATCGCTATACTGACACGCTCGGGATGGTCAGGATTTCTGTCCGCACATTGTGTTCATGGAGTTTTGTATTTTAACCCCTCCATATTGCTAAAGTAGGATGTGTGTGCATGGAATGGCTGTGCGCCTTCTCGTAAAGTAATCACACATCCTTACCTAAGACACACCGATGCCTCTGCCCTTGCATAGAAAAATCAAGTATTTTGGCACTCAACTGTGTTGCTATCTTTATCTGAGCGAACTGTAATCAATTTTTACTTGGATTGGTTCGTAGAAGTTTTGACATTGCAGTAATCTTCTCCTACAGAGGTTGTTTTTATATACGTAATGAATCTCAAGGTACAAATTTGCTTTTTTTATTTTTCATGGAGCTTTCATCGTGTACCCCTTCTTGTCGACTCGTGAAAAATGTTGAAGCTTCGTGCTAGTTATAGGCTGAGAGCCGGAGAATAGTAGCGCTCGGTAAAAATTTTCCGTCTAAACATAAAATCAATAGTTATTTAATCCTTCGAGAAGTCTGCTCTTTAGTTGAAAGTGATGTTGTATTTCATATTTTTGCAGCTGCACTTCAGCCGGCGTTCTGTGTCATTTGAAAACAGATCGTCGTATCATCAAGTGCGTCTTTGTTTTTGCTCATTTTATGGTTGTGTTTTGTATCATTTAGTTCGTTATTGGGCATATTTGGGTATTTCAAAAAATCGCCGCGTTCAGCTATACAAACGCATGCACGACAAATGCTTCGCAAGCTAGCGTTATAATATTAATATTTGAATATATGATTGGTATTTGGTATTTATGTTCCCGCTTATGGAATAGTCCATTAGTCTTGTGTTGGCTTCAAAAAATTATACAACACCGACTCGATGAGTTTTCCAATGGTAATAGATGACTTCACACACTCAAAGCAAGATAATTCTTCTAGCTTTTCACACACACATACATGTAATGTTCTAGCCACCAGAAACACAGGAAGGTGCAGTTCTCTCGCTTTTAATTAACGGTTAGATGTCCTTTATATACATCTGTTTCTCAACTAAAGGGTAGTTGACTTTGAAACCAACATAGACATCCTGTCTGTACCATGTGCTTTCGCGATTATTTTGATAATTGGTGGGAATTTTTGTATTTGACGGCTTCAAAACTAACCAGTCTGATGATAGTGAGAATGATCATTCCATCTTTAACTTCGTATCCTCATCCTTGTTATCCCATGCCACATTTCTTATATGCACAATAGTGGCACATGAATTTTCGAAGCTAAATCTAAATTTCAAAAGCAAAAACAGAAAGTAAAGCGAACGACTCTCATAAAATCGGATAAATTCACCTTTTATCTAGCCACGCAAGCAGTAATTCAGTTACGGAATGTTACTCATTTTGAAAATACTAACTTAAGTATGAGAATAATGGTGAGCAAAATCACCGATACATTTCGTAATTTTCTTTAGACATTCTCGAGGTCAATACTAGATAGCTTATCAAAAATGTATGAAACTAATAAATTATGCATTTAGAGATTTTTGCAACACGACTATCTAAGATGAATGAAATCGAACCGTCGCACGCCTCTTTTGTATAGAAGATTATGGTCCTCTATTATGTAAATTCAAATTGCACGTCTAGAATCATATGTCCATTAGAGATCACGTTTTTTTTATGACTTTCTCAGTGGGAAAAAGAGGTGTCCGAAAAATTGTTCAACATTCAAATTAGGTTTCATTTGACTTAGAGTTATTTCTTCAGTAAACAGCTTTTTTCTTATTCGTTCAAAATTCCAACAAAACATCCAAAAATAAAAAGCTCATAAGAGGTGAGTATTCATTTCTACTTTCGAATACTACATCGAACAAACTTTCGTACGCTGACGACGATTTCCCCATAGAAATTCAGCAGAAAATGCCTCTTATATTGAAATAAAATATGGATTTTTATTCACAGAACAAATCAGTCAATTAAATGCTTCGGATATTACTGGTCCATTGAGCAATGAAATAAGTCAACCTCAGGTTTTAATTGAACCGGCAAGGTAAAGATCAGATGAAACTGATTTTTTGCAAGCAGAATTATCTATCTCTACTTTTCGATATGCTTAGTGGTAATAATAATGTTACACTATCCTCACAATTTACAGAGATACATGTTTTATTTCTATTCATTGAATTAATTCTTTTCGCAACATCGTTGGTTGTGATGGTCACGTTATATGTTAATCTATCAGGTAAGAAGACATGCCTATATAAAAAGTGAGAGCACGAGTGTGAATAGAGGTGTATGCATTGGTAGTTGGTAAGACAAACAACACCGAACATTCAAACTTCTAACACTTCTAAAACTTATTGCTCTAATTCCCTTGGTAGAGAAAAAACTGAATTTCAATCAGCTTGTACCAATAGAAAAAACAGTTTTGTGCTTCTTATTTGATATAGCATCAACCGCTGGGTCTGCTGCTGTTCTTCCGGCACAATGTTTCACTTATACAACCGATTCCGATTCAACACGTCTTTATACTCATGCATCATCTTGTTGTGGAGCGGATAACAGTCTGGCAGCCGGATGGTATCGATTTACAGGCGGTGGTACACGACTCGTTACAACACAGCTGAGTACAGCCAGCATCTGTGGTACCTCTTATCCAGGCTGGTGGAATGGTACCTTACCAATGACGACAGGTGCAACTACCGTGGGAAATGTTTGTTTTTATACTGGTGACTCATGTAGCAACTCACTTTCACCAATAATTGCGACGAATTGCGGTAGTTATTATGTTTTTTACTTAGTACCAGCCCCATGCTGTTTGTCGTATCGTTACTGTACAACGCCTTAAAATTAACAACTAACCTAATTACTTTGTATTAATCATTTATATCGGTTTACACACATATTCATACTAAACTAAAGAATGACTTTATTTTGAAAACTGACTTATAGACTATTTTATCCATTTTGTCTTGAAACAAGCAAGAATCTATGACTACTTCTAATTATGGGTTTCAATAGTTTTCAGTAGTTGGAAAGACTAATATTTTTCAGACTCAGATGAAATTTGTACAACTTAATAATGACGATGTGGATGTGAATCCAAAGAAGACCTGCACTCACACCCACACCCTTACTTGGCTTCTTAGAGGTTGTAAATAGTCTGAGTAAGAGATAATTTCATCGAAGATAGCTTAAGGACGATAATGTTTGTTTTTGTATGTCTCGAAAGTATTAGATATTTTTCTTGTTTCAGTCTTGTTATTTATCTTTTCATATTTATTTGTCGAGGCTTACACATCAGCTCAACATTCAATAACAGTACTATATATTTTTAACATGCTTAAAGTGAGACTTGGGATGTACATGTAGTGTGGATTTCAGTGTGACTGTGGCTGTGGGATTCGATGTGATTACTATGCTTGTGCTCACACCCACATCCAATCAAGTTATATCAATTTTCATATCATGATAAATTCAATAACTGCATGAAAAAAATGTGAAATAGTCAAAATCTACAATTACATATAAGCTACAAATTCATTTAGATTATTCAATTCATTACAATTTTATTGAAGAAAACTATCATGATAGAAAATGGATTATTTATTGTACTAAGAAGAGTATAGACTTATCTAAAACTATTGCATGCGACGGATAAATGCACAGGTTTAAAACTAATCAGTGATAAGCAATTAAAAAACCGAAATATCTACATACTTGATAATAATTCTCTGTAAAAAAGATTTATCGCTTGTCTAAGTGAGAAATATTTCTTTTAATGAATTCGTTTATTTTAAATTATTTTAAATTTCTATATCTTTGATGTACTTTTATCTAGCTACACATGGAATTATTAACTTGACATATTTTAAGATACTTGCAAGCTTCAAAATTGTTGTGACTATTGTTAAAAATCAACATACATAAACAACTAACTTCTAATATATGTAGTTATTCACCTCAATTATTTGATTTAATTCTTATATTAATACATAAAATTGATATTCAATGATGATTAATTGTTATCATTAAAAAGAAGTAATAGAAAAATGTCTCATATAAATAGAATGATTCAAAAGAAAATAAAACAGTGGAGGAGTGTTGCAATAATGTTGAAAAACTTAATTTCATAGAAATATAGTAACAAGGTCTTATTGAAAAAAAAACAAATTAATAATGACTCTATGAAAGCCGTAAACGTCATGTTTCATCAGAAAACCCTTCGAAAATTGTTCGACAGACATCATTCTGATATGGAAATCTTTATTTTACAAGCATGATCCAATTAATCAATGATTTCTACTGCTAAGGTTAAATCTAAGTAATCATTCACTTAAATTACGCAGTATAGAAGTCGAAGGAAATTTTCAAATATAGACTTTCATAAATTTATCACTATGAGAATTTTCTTGAAACCGCCGACTTCTCAAACTTGCTAATAGAGGGTGCCGGTGTGGTTGGAATATGTATGAATGGCGATGGGTGTGCGTATGCATGTTCGTGTAGGTACAGATAAGCATTCCACCTCTACCTCCACACCCATACCCAGTCGTTGATTAGAACACAAAATAAACAATGAAAACTTCTATTGATATAATTTTATGATTAATCTTGATCTGTTATTCGATAACAAAATATATCAAGAAGAATAAATGTGATCTTTTTTGACAACGGAACAAAGTATTGTACAAAGTGTCGCATCCATTTCATAGAAAAGCAACTAGAATGTAGTTGAAGGAATCACTCTAAGCTTTTTTTAAAAGTACGTCATATATGCATATTCGATTAAACAATTGTATTTTGTTTTTTTCACATAGCAGCATCAATGAAACTGATTGATTCTATATGGATTCGTGTAGTTTATTTACTCCAGAAAAAAGAATAGAGAATAAAACTCCAATGCTGATTGTACATGAAACTATATTTCAATCAAAGAGTATTACAAGAGACATTTGTAACATAGAAATTAGTTTACTAAAATGAAAATTCTAATTAATCTGTTAATCATGCGTTGTTGTTTAGCATGTGATCTTTAAAATTTTTTTGTGCCTTTGCTCTAGTCTTATTGATTTAACAATTCCATGAGGAAACAACTGAAGATATATTTCGGTAAATTATTTTGATCGTCTGTACACTCGCTACATAAGCACAATTAATTCGATATAACAGCGCCATAGTTCAACTAAATTCAGAACTGAAGGAACCTATGTTCAATCTCAATGCTTCCTTGAATAATATTCGTAAAGTAGGAAGACGGTATAAGATCGAACAAGTTTTTTTAAACAATTCATGTAATGAAGGGGAAAAAAATATCTTCAAAATCTATTGATATGGTCAGTATGGAACTCGAATATATCGATTATGATTCATGCTGTTAATTTAACAGCAAAGTTTTCAGTTTCCATTTTATCACTTTAAATACATATTTTGCTTATAAATATTTCTATTCTTAGAAAATATCGCTATTTTACATAAAAAATTTCATTTTTTTATTTGAAATATCATAGGATTTCTATGAGAAAAAAAATGTAGGTAGAACATTTTATCAACGACTTATCGATAGATGTTTTGTTCTATCTGATTCGGATTAATTTTTTTCTTTGGATTTATCAATAAAAAAAAAACTAGAATGAAAATCTCTTCTCCATTCTACTTCTTCTTCGGAATATCAATCGAAGCATTTTTCTTTCAATCTTTCTGCTATATTCGTGCATATATTCAACAGAAGTAACAAATCTTAATTGGATCTTTAATTGCTTAGCGAAATACAGGCATTTTTTTGTTTTTCTTACAAAAGTTTAAAGGTCTTCTTTTCCTTTGATAATTCAGCATTCAATCCTAACATATATTTATTTGATTATGTCTTTTATTTTTTCTCCGCATAAGACAGCAAATAAGAAACTTCTATTGTATTTTATGCATACATTTTCTTTTACAGAGATTTTATTTTATTCAGCGTAAGTTCTTCTGGAAGCTGTTCTAGAATGAATTGTATTAAATCTTCGTATTTTTCTTTCATATATCACAGGAAAGAACTTTAAGCTCTAAGAAACAATTATTGAATCTTTATTTCAAAACGTTTTTCCTTGCTATCATGTTATTACACCATTAGTCGGCTACATTCAGCATCTTCTATCGTTTATATGAATTGATAAGATCGAATAGATACATCACATACGAAAGCTACTTAGTTATTTCGATAAGTATAGACATAACCCTGGAGTAAACTCAGTCTGCGAATTTATTGCTTTAATATTATGGATTCGAATTTAGATTTCGATTTGGTCAAATGAGAAGTCAACATGTTTGGAAAAAAATTTGTTTCTAACGGAGTAATCTTATTCTATTCATGCAAGTCATTTTTTTTCGTGACAGTTCAGTTTCATTCAAAAGTATCATGATAGTATTATAAATTATGTCGATAGATTTGTTCTAAGATTATAAGACTAAAATACAGCTCAAAAATCATTGATTGTTATTCGCTGAAAACGTTCTTAAACGGTATCGTTTAGATTCCGAGAAAAAATATCCTATTATCGGAGCTGACGGAAAACGTTCAAAAAAACCGTAAAATACCACCAAAAAGATGGTTCTCAGTTTTTGTCCTCGAGGACAGTAATCATGCCGTTTCTTCACTATTTTAGGCAGTTTAAGACATCGTGTCAGACGACTGTAATGATCCATCTGGGTCTATTCATGCTTTTGTTTGATCCAGTTTTCCCAAGTAAACGTATGATATCTTTACAAGAAATGAGAAGTTTTATCTACTTTTATTTTTAATTTATGACTTAACACGATATACAACTGTAGGTTTCTCAATTCTTCAAAGGCATCCATTGCTGATAGAAAAGTAAAGAAAGATGATGATTGTAACTTTTGTGATCATAACAAAATGCATTCAACCTAATCTCTCAGAGATATCCATTGTACGATCGGCGTCCACCATGAGTTCAATATTGAGAGCTGTGATTCCAATAACAATAAGAAGCTTGCTAGTTAAGAGTTTCAAACACATTTTGTTGAAAAAAGATTGAAAAGGAATGTAGAAATATATAAGGTAAACCTTTGAATTCATTTCTTCCTTCATTTCCAGATCATAACAAGTATCCTGGAGACCCTATCACAGATCGTGCAAGTATATATTGGTATTTGCTTAGAGACTGCATTTCAATCACGTTTTTTGAAGTATGTGAACTATATCTCTTTGTAATCAGCAACAATGGTTACAGCATGTTTCAAATTTCAAGCTTCGTTATCAAACAAAAATGGATAAAAATAAAATTAAAATCGGTTGTTCCTTTATCAATTTCACAATCTATTTGCAACTCTGACTAATACTAGAACAAAACAGAAGATATACTAGGATACAGATAGTTTAGTCTTTTGAGTTTGCGATTCTACAGTTCACGTAATTACTTTCCTGTTTTGTATGAATCAAGTTATGCTACTAAGAATCATAAAGTCATAGCCGGTGGACTTGATTGTCATCTCAAAGTTTCAAGCGCTGGACTAAAATAAGGTTAATAAATCTATCTCATTGTAAACAATAATAAGAATATTCAAAGTTCATAGAAATCATTCTCTATTCACACATAAATTGATATCACCAGTCAAGACTTGAGAATTTTGAAATACTTTTTTTGACGATAGATAAATCTGTAATTTTTTAAATGGCATCATCAGTTCATAAAATCACAGTTAGCAGTGTCAATCGATCGCAAATAATCGTATGTAATCACTCATATCTATACAATTATATATTAGAAAGATTTTATTATCATTGCAGAGGACTAGTCAAAGTTTAAACAATAAGAAATTGACAAATAATCACAATAATAGAAGATACTCATCAATTCATGTACAGAGAATAAGTCGATCGTCAAGCTATAAGAGCACAACAAATCTTTTACGGAACGATCCAAATCAATCAACATATTCACCTTTTGATTTACACAGTATGAATTCATCATCGAACAATCACCAAAAATTATTTTGGTACTCAACTAATAACGAACAAACAAATCAATCATCAAGTCATTTCGTAAAGAGAATATCGTTGCCGAATCATGCAAAAAAGCGAAGTCAATCTTTAAACTATCAGAACAATAGATTTCATCGATCTACTCGTGTGCAATTGATAACTCGATCATCAACATATCCAAAGAGAATAGTGACGCCCTTAAGGAATCCATACAAAATAAATCCAATATCACCAGTACGGGAAGAAAATTCAAGTCCATTGAGCAAAGTAATAACATTTTCTTTTGAATAGAAGACTTTTCTCGATCTCAAGTAACAACTTGGATCAAATAATATAAAAAAGAAAAGAATTGATCAGATCTTTGATCCAACAATCATTGAACTATTAGAAATCTTATAGTACAACTTAGTATAAGATTACTGAAACTAAGATTGTTTTGAACAATTTTATCTTGTATTACATGATGTTATATCTGATTTTTCGATCTGGACACCGTAATACAATCGTGGTATTTATGATTAATAACTTGAACAAGATTTATATTAGATTCTAAGAAACTGGCCGATACTCTAGATCACTATCGAATGATTATATTTTTACAAACTGCATTGCATCGTTTAATAAGTCTTTCTAGATCAAACGAATACATTTTAAAATTTTGAACAAACCAGTGATCAAATCACTATGTTTGATTTAAAAAGCAATTGTGAAAATATTATCAGAACTACAGCTATGGGAGGGCGATTCTACTTGTGACATATTAAATGTCTCTCATTCAGATTATTTTCTTTCTTATGACAGAGTCATATACGATCAATATGCTTGATCTTTTATGGCTGAGTGAACGATCGAATAGTAAAAAGCTTAAATAGAGAAAAATAACAACGTCATAGAAGAAACATATAGAAAAGGAAAATTAATATAATCTTAGTCATTTAATTCCAATAGCATCACACAAGTAAAATACAACAAAAATAAACATCCGATCTTCGCATTTCTTTGTACGTTTATATACAAGAGAAAACGTGACTTTTCTTATTATCTATTTATATATAGATCCAGTGTTTTGATTCTTTTTAGTCCACCGACTTATACTTTATATCAAGACATGATCTTTCAACATCCACCTCAAGCACAACTAAAATTTTACCCATGAACGAAGAAGTTATTATGCAAGATAAACAGCGTCGTCTATTCACGTTTTATTGGATTATTGGAGAGAATGACGATGAGAATAAAAGGAAAAGAAGGCGAGTATATGTCTAAACGAAATATTCCCTTATTTCGATATATATATCGATTGTAATTTAGACGCCGCGGAGCATTCATAACAAGTTGTTGCTGTTGCTGTACTATAATGGTTTTATTATGCTGTATTATTCTGGTAGCATGCCTAGCAGCAGTTATTCTCTTGGGTATGTATTCAAGAAAAGTTAGACTATGTTTCATGTAAATTGTTTGTTATTTGTCTAAGTTTTCTAATCATGATTTTTGCGAAAGTATGAAATGTATCGAAGAATTTCAGAGATAAAATATTTAGTCGATTTGACCTGTCTATGGAACATTTCAAAATATGTTATTAATCATCAGTTGACCAATCATGTTTTTTTTATAAATGTCTTTTTCGAAACTATCTATCCATTCTCTTTAAGATCTTTTATGTAAAGCGGAGAATGTGCCAATATGAGTAAGCACACTTACGTTAGTCCGATCTTGAAAGCAAGAAATGATATAGTATAGAACACTAAATCCTGCGTTGCAAATAAATTCTTAAATGATATCAAAGTGAAGCGAAACAGCTTTTTGTGTGAACATAGATATCACCTAGTATAGAAAATTATTAGGTTTTTGACAGCTGATAACTCATCATTTTTGTCCATGTAAAACCCATGTATTCATCTTAATGTTGGGAAGTATGAATGCCGTTGTCGGTGTGGATGGAGAGAACATCCATAGCCACCCTTGGAGAAAAATCACACTCTTTCTAATATTTTTTAGCTGTCTTTTGTGTGTTCCTTATTAAGTTATTATCGATTTCTATAGTTTTTTTAAAACTTATATGCTCTCTATGTAGAAACTATATCAGCGTATAAAACTTGAGAGTTGTTAGTGTCGGGTCTAAGTGTGGGCGCGTGACTATTGTTCGCACTGTTCTTTTAAAGTCAAAACTTCAGTGATACTCACATCCATTTCGAATATTTGTAAAGTGACATATATCGCTGCTTCAGCGTACTACATTGAATCTTTTGAGTTTTAGCTGTTACTTCAAGCAACAAAAGTACAACCACAACCACAACCACTTCCTCGACCACTAGCACAACAACAACTACTATCACCACAACAACGACTAGCGTAACTACAACAACAACAACTATTACCACAACAACAGAATGTGAGTGATATATGTGAATGCTTATTTGAGCTTCACATTCACGGAAACCTCTGTGACTTTAAAAAGCAAAAATACTGTCCACTCTATCACTTTGATGGTATTTTTTGTGAAACACGATCTATAACGAATGTTTAAGTATATAAGGTAGATATTGGGACTTACTCCTAGTCCTTAGTCGATTCTTAACGATGATATTTGTGAATAATGAATTAAGTAATACAATTACTTATGGAAATTGTATTGAAGTTTCAATGCAAATTTCCTATAAATCTGAATTACTTAATAATTTATTTCCGTCATCGACTCACCATCTCAAATGAAACAATGCTACTGCTGTAGCTATATCATTTTTTTAGAGATATTTTGCTCCAGTTTTGCCAAGTTTTGGAAACTAATATGATTCAATCTAGTGCCTATCCTACTCTGTGTTTTACTATGTTGATGCCTTTTGATTTAAATTTCTCACATTATCTTGATAGCATCTCTCAGCATTTGTTGCTACGGATCAAACAAATCATTGCATTTCAGCCAATTGATGTTAGTCGTAAACAATTTCTTAAATAAGTACCAGTTCATTGCTGACACCGCCTACCAAACTTAATACTTTGAAACTTTGAGAAAATATTTCGGAAGCCTTTGGGCGACTGGTCCAACTATCGCTCAGCGGCTGACAGCACAAAACCGATTTGATTTGTCATTTTAGTTGGATGCTATCCTGAATGTCAGAATAATGGAACATGCATCCAAACAAACACATGCTTGTGCACAACTGGCTTTATCGGTTCAAGTTGTGAAATTCGTATGTCGGATGCTTTCTTTAGTGCTTGCTCTTATTGTGATCTTTTTGCAGAATCGGCTGGTTTATGTTCTGATGACAATACAACCAATGTAGCTCCAATTTTCTTGGTTACATTTGGCGCTGGTTCTGCTACCTTTTCTTTAGACACGCCTGCTAACCTCAGTTTTACAACAAGTTATCATCAACTGTTCGCAAATCCAATATCTGATGGCGATTTTGCTTTTACTAATGTAGTTCCTAGTAGTCCTGTTGTTTGGCATGGAGGAGCTGTAGATCATACACCTAATGATAGCGGTGGATACATGTTTTTGGCTAATGCAGATCCTAATCCTGGCGAATTTTATAAGGACACTGTTGATAATTTGTGCATTGGTCAACGGTATGAATTTTCGGTCTATTTGACTAATATTGTCAGACCATATGGTCTTGCTAAACCGAACGTTTTATTTGAAATTCGAACTGCAACATCTGACAACACTTTAATTGCACAGAAAAGTTCCGGCGACATACCTGAATATAGCAGCATGACTTGGACGAAATATGGTATTTCATTTGTAGCAACGAATACATCAGTCGTCTTATTAATGATTTCAAACACTCCCAATGGAGGAGGAAACGATATGGCGCTTGATGATATTGCCTTCAGCATCTGTTCAAATGCAAGTTCTGGTGTCTGTTCAATAGGTTAAGGCATCAATTTCTATCCCAAGAAGAGTCATTACCATCGGCAACCAATGCTATGAACTTGTTTTTCCAGTTGAATCTTGATTTCATCTTCTTTCGCTTTTTATTACTCTTTGCTTTAACCATTCAACAACTAATTTCTGATTTTCTTTCTGATGCGTTAGTAGAACAATATTTTGGTATTTTTCTAAGGATTAACAATGATGGTATGTCAGGATGAAAAAATTGATTCCGCGAATTCCAAGTAATAGTATATGCTTTCAATACGATAGAGTCATCTACTTTCTATACTACTTCTCTACTTCTGACTTTGATTCAACTCACCGAAGTCAAAAGGAAAACTCAATAGCAGATTCAGGTTCAGAGTGAAAACCACCTCGACTAGTCGATATCAGAAACATTTATCGAGTATTATATTAGTTGATTGGCTGACCTACCGTACATGTTTGTGTGAACATGTGTCGAAATTTTGAAAACTGAGGGATGTGCACTATCTATGACTATAATGTTAGGAATGTTAGTCGCTGTATTGGAGGGTGTGGGTGTTGGTGTCCTCTTCAAGCTACACGCACACACCCACACCCTTGTGCGAGCAATTATTAGCATCTCATAATACCATACTATTTATTGTGCTAGAAGGGTTTAATAATTAAAGTCGACTTGTATATGGATAATTTGGCTTTCCTTACAAGTTTTAATTGAAAAATTAGGTTTACTTTTAATTATTTTACAAAAACAACAAAACTGTTTCTTGCAGTAGCAATTTGAGAGAATTTGTGTTGCTATTCAGAGATAGAATTAATAGATTGGTTCTACCACTATCAATTCCTGGAAAAAATATTTCTCCCTTATTCAGTCGAGGGCCAAGTGAGTCGTAGCGGCGAACGTTAGTTGTGTATTTACTGAATTTTCTCGAAGCCAGAACGTTTCGCACACTGTTTTAAAATCTTCTACTTGCGATTTTTCCAGGAAGACACGTATATTTGTATCCAACTCGTAAAAAGTTGCCCGATAATTTTGCTACCTAGAATGACCTCGTTTGCAATACCCATATTAGAACGCTTTGTAGAAAAGATTCAAAGTTTGTTTAACTAGACCAATTTCATACGACTGTTAAATAGTAACGAACCAACAATTCTTTTTGTTCGAAAACAGTTGCTTGCGTCCAGATTTTCAGAATGAAACTTGCTAGGAAACGCGATAATTCTATACTTTTGATGAAACCATCCTTGTGCCTAGGATGCTCTGACACAAGTGTATAAAAGGTTTAAAAGCAATGTATTCCTATGAAATGTCAAGTTTAACATTAGTGGAGACTGATCCTCAATGTCTCCACCGCGTTTACTTCATTGTGTGAAACGAGTGATATTAAATGATAGAGTTCTCTAAAAGGATTGTGCTCAAAACTAAATTCAAAATGTTGCAATAAACAAAGTACAAGTGGTAATGCATTTAAGTCAAGCTTGAAAATAAGTAAGAGAACTTAACACAAAGACGAACTTTGAACGGATTATATTAAAAGAAAGATTATCCAAGAAAGTCAAAGAAAGTATGTCAAGGTCTCGCGATAAAGATGTTGCTTTGCGTCAAATGTTTAAAATAAATAGTAGTTTATTAGCCGCTGGAAAGTCAAAAGGAATAGTCTAATATAGTATAGATTCAATCGAAAAGCTCCTCTTCAAATTCTCTTTCAAGTTGCTCGTTGAATGCGGCTTGAAGATCCACACGCCGAAGTTTTTCTATGGCATATACATTAGCCACGCCAATGTCACCTCGGACCTCATTTTGTTGCTGATGGTATTCACAATATTCGATATGCAGGTCATTTGCTTTTGCACAGGCATTGCGAGTTTGTGCCGTAATGTTGCTTGTAATTGAATAGCATCCAATAAGTCGAGTGCCGCAGATTGGTCTCATGTCACTTTCTTGACCATTTATGAAGAACAGACAAAGATGTGCGACACTAGGATATTGAAGAAGATTTTGTTGAACCAATGTTTGTGCTTGGGCATGATTCCATTGTGGTAGTATAGCAATCGTTATAAATACCTTATTGAGACGATCTAATTCATGATAGAGATGATTTTCATTATTTATTATGAAAGCAATATCATGGAAAGGTTTTAAGTCCCTAAGGCGATTGGTGATATAATGATTAAGATCGAAGATTATTATAGTTGGTTGATCCTCAAATAAAGTAGGGGGACGTGCCATACCTAACTGTAGTGCCTAAAATAAATGAAATCATTAGTTTGCCCCAGCGATTGAAATGATTATATCTAGTAATAATCGTTTTTCTCTTCACTATTGAATTCAACCGTTACTCTACTCTATTTTACTAGGCAAAGTTGACTGTTTCCAATTACGTTGCTAACCTCAACTGGTGGTTTATTTCAGATAATGTTTATCATTGTTTCTTCTACGATGTGGAATGTGAGTGTGAACCATGGAATGATCAGCACCCACACCCCACACTCCCACATCAACCCTCTGGTCTGCCTGTCTGCTGTGGCCTGTTTATTTATATATGTTATTGTTTAGATGATATTTCAATGGAAATAGCACTATGTCATGATAATAGACAACGATAAATGCTCATCTATATATATAATATTCAGTGTGTGTGCCTGTCTGTGCCGATTCAATGGTTAAAGGTGAAAGGTCGAGCAAGGATATATAGGGGTAAAGCTATAACGAAGTAAGGCAATTAAGGAGTGAGGCTATAAGAGACTAAGACAAAAAGGACAAGGCTATGACGGGAAAAACTATAAGGGCATAGGGCTATAATGAAGTATCGCAATAAGGGGTGAAGTTATAAGGAGGTTAGGCTATAAGGGAGTAAGGCAATGACGAGGTAAGGCTCTAAAGAGGTACGACTATACGAAAGGGACACTATAAGGGGACTATTCTAAGGGGGTTAGGCTACAAGTAGTAGGGTTATAAGCGCTCAAGGCTCAAAGAGCTACAAGAAATATAAGGCTATAAAGCCGTAAGGTTACGTGAACTATTAGCAATATAAGGATATCACGCCATAGGGCTTCTATGTACATAACGAGCGATGTTCATGTGTCTGTTACCATGTGAAAGGTCAAGATTTCGAGGTCGTATATTAAAGAACAAAAACGCTGGCGTGCATTATGCACAGATTCTTGCTAATTTTTCATGTTATACCATTCAAGGTGCTCTAGTCTGCTTTAGGAAGTATTTTTGCTGCTCAAAAATAATTCTTTTTATTGAAAATCATGAAAACTGTGACAGACAAGCGGCTTTTCTGTCCTAAGCGGCCTGCCTGGTGTGTATACGGTCTTGACTTGGCCTGGGACAGACAGATTCAACAGATTGTTAAGATCTCTGGTCACAGCAGCATAAAAGTTTTCCAAAATGATCACAATCGCTGATTCTTTAGATTGGCAACTTTCATGGACACATGAACGAAACCGTCTAGATCGATGACGCAACTCAAATGCTGTGGACAACAGACCTTGTTCGTTTCTATACAACTCAATAAAACGATTGCCTTGCAGTTAATGAAGTTTATGTCTGACTAAGGAAGATTTGAAGGTGATAAAAATCTAGATGAACGAGGATTGTGCTATCAGGTAGAGTTTACTGAGAATAGACAAAGCGAATTATGATTTGTCTTCTTTTCACTCTCTACTCAAGTTATGATTATTTTTCTCAGTATTTAGCATGTTTCTCTGATATATCGTCAACATCCTAATATTGCAATTTAGATCTTAAGCTTTCTTCGGAAAAAGAAGTTCGTCGCTTATTTTATCGATCGAAATCCTCAGTTAGAAACGATGTT
Organism: Rotaria sp. Silwood1; assembly: GCA_905250075.1. Taxonomy (NCBI): domain Eukaryota; kingdom Metazoa; phylum Rotifera; class Eurotatoria; order Philodinida; family Philodinidae; genus Rotaria; species Rotaria sp. Silwood1. The sequence goes on along the minus strand of CAJNOP010000857.1, from coordinate 11,799 downwards.
TCTCCATGAGATAACATATCTATAAAGCAACTGGATTTTTCTGCATCTCTTATAAAAATGCGTTCATTGATTGAAGACTATATATTCTATGAAAAAAAGCATCCGCCCTTGCCTAAACTTTCGATGTATAAAAAAGGCGAATAGATTTTTTGTTGGAAAAACCTCAGATTGAAAATTCTATACATGAATTTTCATGGCATACCATGCTCTGAGCGAAAACTCAATAAAATGGTTTTAACTCTAGATGAAATTAATCAACGGATGAATCAATGTTGGCTTTGTTTACTTTCAGCAGACTCTACTGAACGAAATAAGTTTCGTTTAAGAAGCTTTCAGTCAAATTGAAATATTCTCTTCTGAGAATGATACCACTTTAATGTATCAGTCGACTGATATTCTCTACTTCCATTTCAAGTGTGAAAATTTGACTAGATCCAAGTTATTAAAACAAAGCAGAAAAGCTTCAAATCCTCGAAATCGGCAATAAACAGGTTACAATGCGAGATAAATTCATTCGCTTTTAACTTAGAGTCAATGAGTAAAATCTAATCAATAGACCACTTACCATATCGTCTAGAATTCACTGTCGGCTCGGTTATGATGGTTTAAGAACAACTACAATAATCAAATCTATCTAGAACAGAGATATGAAGATGTCTGATAAGATTAATGCTATATTTCAAAGCACTTCAAAGTTTATTAGGAAATGATGATATTACATCGTACTTGACACTTCATCGATTTTTTTTCACAAGCTTTTGATAAATATATAAAAGTTGACGTTAACTAGAAACAAAAAAATCCATAAGATTTTCAGATACAAATTCGCCAATCACCGAAAATTGAGTGGAGTGATACTACGTTTTGAAAATATCCATATTGTAGAAAATCAAAACAAGTAGACTTTCAAACATTTTAATGTCACGAGGGTTTTCAAACTTTTAGATATCCATTTTCAATGCGAAAAACCCTTGCAGAGCCTCCAAGATCGAGTTGAAAACTCTTCCAGTATACAAATATTCGTAAATCTCACTTTTCGTTTCTCAATAGTATGGATTTTTTACAGAGCAGCTGATTCTTTATTTTTATAGTAATTACATATAACCAATATAAGGAATTAGATGAGGTTGTTGACTTATTGACGATACGAACATGCAGGATGACTTTTTCAATATTTCTAGCTGGAATAGAATTTTTAATTTATTGGCGAATCTTAGGTTCTTGTTTTTCCAATATTTCGGCATAGCGTTTCATTGTTTTCTCGGTATCACTTTTAAGTAGTTTGTAGCATTTTGTAGATCTCTCGAGCAGACGCTTAGCTTTTTCTCTGTCTTGGAATTCATTACGTGCTTGAAGAGCAGAATCTCGATAGTACTGGCCCAACTTGTGATACAGGTGATTCGTAAGATGATCGATCCCATAAACATATGTGATATTTAAATTGGTTGTCGATGAATTTCGGCTGAATTCTTCTAGTCTTGAAACAAAGTAATAATGCAGAGGTTGAATGAGTGATAGTAGTTCATTAGATGGTTCTGTGGATGATACAACAATAATTGGATTGAACAGTTTCTCATTCGATATGGCTGACATGACTTGTTCATTCGTCTTGCAAGCTATTAGTCCAGCGATGTCAGAAGCAATATGAATAGATTTCATGTGCAATCCAACAATAAATATCACCACCAAAGACTCCGAGTCTTCTTTAAGTTTCAAGTGACGTAGTTGTTGTTCGGCATCATTCACCAAGCTTGTTTGTATAATCGACTTTTCTGTTTCATTCTTATGCGTTTCTATGTCCCTCAACTTGCTTTCAAATTCATCTTTCTCCAGTTGGTTTGCACGGGTCACCATTTCCTTAGCCCAATCAAAGTAAACCAATACAGAGTTAGCTGATGATGATAGATGATTTTTATGGTCTTTTCCTTTTAATAAATAATGTTCGCTGACATCTTTTAGAATACGAATTAGAAGAGTGTTAGGAAGATCAAACAGACGAATGTCAATGTCCTGATTTCGATAATTTTTAATCCTATCAGCGATTCCTGAAATGTCATCGTCAAGAACATACATCTTCTTGATCGAACCGTATATCTCTGCCAAACGCAAAAGGATTTTTTCTGCCAGAATACCAGATGTAATGAAGAAAATTGCCTTGGTAGCTGCATTTTCACTGATACACTGGCAACATTCGTCAATATCATGAAAAATTTCTAGAGATCCAGGTATTGTTGAGAAACACGCTTTCATATTATGTTCCAATCGAGAAAGATAGCCAGTATTGAAATCTTCTGTCTGAATTGTAGTCGAGTCAGGTATGCAAGTTTTATATTCATATTCTGTTGGAGTTTGTTCACATGAGCTAAATTGTTCATCTAGGCAGACTATGAGATGGTCTGCAATAGGGGATGTCATGTCGTTTATACCAATTTGCGTTGCAATATCATCCTAAAGAAAGATATTTAGAGAGACTGCTCTATGGAATCATCGAGAATCAACAAGCACATTTGATTGCTCTAACTGATAGACAATGACCGTAATATGTAGTATTATTTGTACCAAAACTGAACAACTAAAACTATGTCATCTAATTATTTATCACGGTAAATTTCATTAGATGAAATAACGTTTTATGAGTTTGATAACCAATCGCAATCGAAGACTAAGTATAATTAGATACTTTTTGCTGTTATCTAGTACCTTAGGGCGTTTTTTGTTGATGCTCAACAAGTTCCTTTCGCACTTATATTTCTAAAAACGATCCTATGTGACTGTTACAACCTATCATATCTGACATGATCCAACATTTACTGATGCCTGTGAATCAGCTTATACCATTCAATCAAATAATTATCGAATGAATGCACTATGATGTAACGCTTAGCATTCGTGGTATCGAAAGCTGCTAGATTACGTAAGATTTGATGAGCTGCATTCGTCCGATCGTATCATTTCTAAGAATAGAATTTTGGTCAGCATGACTTCATTCGCCTGTTGCGTGCAGACCGCTGAAAACTGTTTCGACTTATCCGGCTTCATCGATGAGATGTCCAACTGATTGAAACTCAATATGCAACCCATTCGTAAACTCATTGAACATGCTGTTGGTCAAGCCAGATCGATTTCAATTGCAGCCATAATAACATCTCAATGAGCAGTAGCGTCACTAATCATAGTTGACTCAATGATATCGGATGGGGGTGGCTATTCTGTACAGTCACACCTACACGCATACCCATCCTCATCCATATCCACATCCTAGACTGACAATTATCTAATTTTAAGGGTTCTAAGAAAGGGCTTCAAGAGGCTCTAAAATGCTTTTAAAGGCGTTTTTCGAAAAAGTCCATTTTTCTGTAATCAAACTAAATAAGGCAAGGTTTCGCTTGGGAAAAGGCCTTAAAATGCCTTTTTCTCCAAGAATCTATGTGTTTGAATGAATAAATCACGTTATTTTGAAAGTTTCCAAAAAAAGCCTTTAAAGACGTTTTTAAAGACACTGGGATTCCTGGATGGAAGTCAAGTAAAACAAAGAAGGTCTGCAGTGCATCGATCTCTTATATCCGATTGTAATACAATGATGCTTCACATACAAAGTCTAGCAAAGTGTACCAGATTTCCTCAAAAAGTTTTTCGAAAAAAGGGTGTGGGTGTGGATGTGAGTGTGGGTGTGTATGAATGCAAGTAAGAGTAACATTCACACCCACACCTACACCCACTCCTATTTAATACTTCGGTTGAAAATGGAGAATTAAATAGTCGACATTAAGTAACTTTCACTGAATTTTATGTTTTTCTTGTAAAAGGATTTTCCAAAATAGCTGTCTTCCGTGAAGTTCCGGTAGAGTCTACCATGATACATAAATTTAGTGGAGCAAGGTGTCCATTCACTAAATTAGATATCAGGAAGTGCTAGCTCCGCTATTGTAAGGGCACACTGCGCAACTGTTAGCGTCACATAAGAGAAAAATTCTATGAACTCTAGCCTGTCTGAAAAACTGCGTTCTTTGTCCTTACAATAGCGTCGAAAAGCCTTTCTCAAATCTGCTTGATCAAAATTTTACTATCAGAGAATCAGGCTTGAAGCTTAGGTTTCTTGACTTCAGGATTATCAAAACATACTGTTGTTCGCATTGATGTAGTAGCAGCAAGGAATCAGTTATTCTCCGACAAAGGATATGGTAGTGTGTTTGAGTATTGGTGTGGGTGTAGGTGCGGCTGTAGATGAATAGGAGATCCACACTGACCGACACCTTACACCAACACCCACATCTCCCTCCTCACCCAAACACCACACCATCCACTTCCACATCAATCACATTTCTCTCGACTTTGTTGAAACACAACTATTGTTACCTAGCGACATATATAACTGGTCACGAGTACATATTGCTTATACTCGATAAGAGTAGTTCGTCAAGGTTAACGGCTGTTGATGACGAAGTATGATAGAAAACAATGATGACCCTTTCTTCAGCCATTTACATTTGACGGATACGAGGTCTTGCGATATTATCCGATGAACGTATACAGGCGCCATATTATGACGCTGCTCGTTAACGGCAACTTTTTACGGTCATCGTTTATGATTGTTGTAAATGACTACCGCAAACAGCTGCGGTTATTCGCCGTAATTGGTTAGGATTCGGTCGTGTACGACCGGCCATGATTGACCTGAGATTGCACAATGAACTCGTGCATACATCAATCAAAGACTCTCTCTATTCGTTCACTTTATCGAAGCCCAACTGATCAACTCAATGTGATAACTCTACTAAGTACTCTAGCATTAATCGTCAGGGGTGATGGAAGCATGAATCTGTTCTTGCAATCAGAATCGTACGATCCTTGTTCTAAATAATCTAAAATATCTTCTTATTTTAGCTAGGTGAATTCCTAAACAGTGTCAAATTAATAATATACTCGACTTACTATTTAATTTAAGCAGCCCCCTTTTCTAACAGAGGTTGGTGAACGAACATTTTCTTAAATCCAGATCTACTGTTGCTTTTACTTACATCCTCAGTATCGGTTTCTTGTTCTTGCTTTATTCGTTCATCTGCGATTGCCAACAGTTGACTGATCTCATCTAGTTCTTTGCTCGATTGTGGCTGTTGTTGTGATGAAGAATTTACGCCGCTTTGCGTAACATTTACAAATTTTAACGCTTCATGACGGGTAAAAAGACTCTTGGACCAGGAAAAGCGTTCGACAGCAGCTTGATTTTGATTTGCTTCAAGTAGCTCTCGGCCATGATTGAGAAATTCACGTGCTAAATCTCTTGTCATTCGGGCTAAAAGATCTGTTTCGAAATCAAAGAGTTTTACATATTCTAGATATTCCATAGCCCACTTGCACGCAAATTCTATATCAGCACAGAAAATATATATTGAATCGTATGGTTCATTAGTTTTAGTGTTGGTAAACGAGCGAGGATATCTGCTTAACAGTTGTTTAACAGCGGATTGCCCAAGCCTACTTGACGCAATGAACAAGATTCGATCATCCTGAATTTGTTCGATGTACTTAAGACAGGCAGCTTCGTCAACAAATGTTTTTAGAGTAAAATGAAAATTGTCGAAGGCCACGGGATATTCAGTTTGGCACTGTATAATTTGGTCAATGTCTTCATCGGACATCCGGACTTCTTTACCACTTTCTGGATCAATATGTGTAAAGAAACTGCGTTTAAGTTGACGACAAAAATCGGGTTCTCCAATATGTGCATCGAGCCACACAATGTGATATTTGTTAGGGAGGAGTAACTCAGACATTTTTTACAATGTTATCTAAAAGAGATTACAATACACAAGAGAGATCCTACAGAATGACCCAGTCGTGTCTCTAAACTATTCACAAGACATTTCTTTAAAAATTAGGGATCCATGGAACCACCACTTAAAATGACGAGACTTCAAGTCCAAAAGGATTTATCCGTTGAAACTATTTAACCGCCGCAAAAATTTAATGTTGACGGATGATTTCCAAGCTTATCAGATAAAGTCTTAGGTTGATATCAAGGCCCAACTTGTTTCTCGTTCACATTGCATTCTCCAAAAAAAAAACAATTTTTTTTTCGAAAAGTTTGTTTCCTTTTGTTCTAATATTTAGGCTTGAAAACTTCATTCAAATGATTACTTCCTTCTATCAACCGATAAATTGTCATTTTCTCTACAAAATATCATAGAAGAGTCCTATTTATAACTCGCTTACCTTGCTGATACCTTATACTCTGAGATCCTAGAATGAAATTCGGGTATGCTAGAGAGCATCAACAGACACATCTTTGTACATTAACATGTTATGGGCTAAAGTGCTAAAATCCATTTGAAAATACAACAAGGGTGAATATTTTTGAAATAATTTTTCATAAGAACTAAGTAGGCATCTGCGGTTTCGCCATTTACAGGTGGAAATGAAACTGCATCGAATCTCAAATACCAGATTGTTTTGACAAATATTCTCAGAGCATTGACAAATTTTTTAATAGGTTTGGAAGGTGCGCTTTTTGTCAAAAATATGCCGAAAACACGTAGTAAAATATAAATAACTCATGATGAGCTAAACTTTTCTTCACTAGACTTACATAAAGTATTAAACTCTAGTTAACGATCCTAGTACACTAGTGGAAATTAAATTTCCAACACTTGTAGATCACACAATGTTTTGTGGCTAGGAAACTTGGTGGATGGCTCTGAGAAAATTTGCCTGAACAATTTGGTATTGAAGGTTCGATGCAGTTTCATTTTTCATATTAAAAGAGGAATATTCGCAGATATTTACCTAGCTCTTATTAAAAGCTATTCCAAAAACAATCACTGTGTATTTCATTTTAAATGGAGATTTGTAAAAATGTCCAAATACTCGTAGAAAAGTTAATGCTAGCATTCAATTTTGTGCTGGTTTCATGTACGTTCAACGCAATGATTTTAGTAACATTCAAAGTGTCTCCTCATCATCTCAATAGTTTTTTTTTATGAGCTTTCCATCATTCAATAGATCATTACTAGATGAGTACAGAACACTGTCACACACTTTCGCCCAACTCTACTTGGGAATGAAAGACTCTTCTAATCGCGATAGTATTTGTTATGTCCTGACATCTATATATATATGTACTGTTCATCTATTCTCTTTTCTTTCTTCTTCTTTGATGATATATATATATATATATGCATGCGATATTATGTACCGGTGGTGATTCTTTAAGTTTAAGAAATAAACAAACGTTTATGTTCTACATATTCGAACCCATGATTTGCCCTTAAAACAAGTATAATAAAAGTAAAACATAACAAGTGGTGACAGCGGTTATTTAAGTACAAATCAACGTTAGTTATTATTTATTTTAATTGAAATAATTTTGGAAACATCCTTTCTTAAGGATCGTCTCTGTCAATGAATCATCCATTATCTGCCATTAATGAAATAACTTTGATGGAAAATCTTATTGATACAAAATTTATTAAATATTCTGGTAAAGGCGATGCCAAGGCTTGGTTATTACAAACAATGAATCAATTTAAACAATATGGATTACGTCGTCTTGAACAATTTCAAGCTATACCATTTTTATTAGAAGATACAGCATATTCATGGTATACTCAGAATAAACAGTTAATTATTAATTTTGAAAGATTTGCCAACTTATTCCTTAAACAATACTCATCTACATCATCAACAATACAAAATAATATTCCTGTAGAGACGGTTGCACCGTCAATTATTGCTCCAAATTTTTTACCTACATCACATTTACAGCAAACGATCGTCGATGAAATTATTAAAAAACCAACATATTTTCGTGGCTCAAAAGATGATGTTCACGATTGGTTAGAAAAATTAGAACAACGTTTTAAAATGGCAAAATGGAATGATGAAGAGAAATTACAATATATTTCAATACATTTACAAGATGATGCATATCGATGGTGGACACAAACATCTACGACGATTAAATCATGGTCATTATTTACTGAAGCTGTTACAAAGGCTTTTGGATCAACAAAGGTACAAGAATTAGCTTTTGAACAATTAAAATGGTACAAACAAACGGTTAATCAATCTATTACACAATATTATGATAAAATTATTGAATTATGTAAGAAAGTTGACCCAGCTATGGCTGATTCATTAAAATTAAAATATTTAATGGCTGGTGTAAAAGAATCATTAAAGTTACATATTGCTTTATATGATCCACAAACGATTGAAACATTTTTATCATATGCAAGAAAAGTAGAAGATACATTATCTTTTACTAAAACTAATTATATAATACATCAATATAATGAATCACAAGATGTTCATACATTTCAGCACTCATTATCACCAATCGCTACTCCTGAAGGACAACATGAACACAATGAATACAAAAATGTTCAATATCCACAACAAGAACTTTTAGACACAAAGGGTGAGAATAATTCACGTTATAAGAATTCTTTTTATTCTAGTCCATCACGTAATTCAACACCAAATAAGTCTTCAAGAATTTGTTATACATGTGGTACTCCTGGACATTATTCTCGGGATTGTACCCGTCACCATTTCGAGTAACGGAAGCTTCGCAAGATGGTGTTGCTTCCTGTAATATTAGTACAAATCCATCTTTCAATAACTCATCATTATTTCTTATAAAAACACTTATTAATGATAAATATATGAAAGCTATGATAGATATGGGTACAACTCACACATTTATTCCAATGAAAACATTATTTAAAATACGTAATCAGCAATTTATTAATTCGATACATCGTCCAGTATTTTCTACTTATGAAAATATACCTTTTCCTATTTATGGTGAAATTCCATTATCAATTAAAATGGGTGAAATATTGACTTCAATTAGAGCATTTATTATTCAAGATTTATACGTTGATTGTATATTAGGTATGGATTTTATTAAGAAATATAAATTACATATTAATTCGGAAGAGCAAACCATGTCGATTGCTGATAACAATAAACGAACAACATTACATATGAATGTTAATAATGGAAAAATTCGTTTGCCTGTGCGCTTGATTAATACTATTCGGATTAAACCAAAACAGACTGTTTCTGTTCCCGTTTCTGCTCCATTATCATCATATAAAGCGCTATTTCGACCATCATTTAATTTACAACAACACACACCTTTAGTAATATCAAGCTCATTAATATCTGTTAATGATTATACTTCTTTTATCTCTCTTTATAATCCGAAAAGTTATTCGCAAATGTTATTCAAAGGAATTATTTTGGGAACAACAACAATTTCTACATTACTATTGAAGAATATTTCTACTATTAACAAACAATCAATCTATAAAAATCCAAACAATTCATTTCATATAAACTCGAAAGTAATGTTAGGCAAAATTAATAAAATTTATTCGAAACGTAATAGGCAACCGCTGGATACGGCGTCTGTTGCTGAAAAAATTTGTGGCCAAGTCGGTTCTATTTTTACATGTCCAAAAAACAAACCAACTATATACAAACGGCAACCAGATCAGTTGGATACAAATCAATTAAAAACTGAACAATCTAAAGATCCACATATTCAACAAAAAATTAAAGAACTAAAAAAGAATCCAAACGAGCATCCCTATGTATTACAAGATGGAGTGTTATATAAATTAATGTTAATGAAGGCCAATTGTTTAACTAAAGTTAAATTAATTTATTTACCAACTTCCATGATTGATTCGTTTATTAAAGTTTATCATACTGATCCTATTGCAGATTACTCCAGCATACAACGTATATATTTGAAATTAAAAAACAAGTTCTGGTGGCCAAATATGAAACAATCTATTATCCAATATATAAACACTTGTTTACATTGTCAAGAAAATAGCAATAGCTATATTAAAAATCCCGATCAAGTATATCCAAAATCGATTATTAGCAAACAAAATTCTACTCAATTAGTACGAAATGAAACAACACCATTAATTCATCTTCAACATGTTAATGATATCCGATCAATATTTATAAAATCAAAATAAAATATTATTGTGTGCATTGATAAAGCATAATTATTATTTGGTCGACTTTATATATTTATAACAATATTCATATGAACAACTTACATTAATACAACATAAGTTATAATATTTGATCAGGTATATTTGTTACAAACTCGATCACGTTTTTGGTCGTATTTTTTTTTTCCTTTGCTTCCTGTTGTTAGCTTTGTCTATGTTTTCTGTTAATCATAGTCTTATATTATTTCATCTATTCATTTCTGTATCTTTTTTATATATGATGTTAAAGACATGTTGTTATTTTCTATAAAAAAAAAAGAATTTTTCTCTGTATCTAAAAATCTTTTTTTTCTCAATGGGGTAGGGTGTTATGTCCTGACATCTATATATATATGTACTGTTCATCTATTCTCTTTTCTTTCTTCTTCTTTGATGATATATATATATGCATGCGATATTATGTACTGGTGGTGATTCTTTAAGTTTAAGAAATAAACAAACGTTTATGTTCTACATATTCGAACCCATGATTTGCCCTTAAAACAAGTATAATAAAAGTAGAACATAACAGTGCTCTATGACGATTTACCGAATTAGCAAATGTAATACATCTGAAAAAGATTCGACCATTTTTTGAATATTTATCAGCAGCATTTTGCTCAATTGGCGCTCGTTCAGAAGATATTGCTCATGAAAAATGATCAGAATATTATGAACTTATTTGTCGTATTCTTGGTCGATCGATTAATGATAAAGAAATTAAAGTAAGTAAAAAAAAAATCATTGTCATCTAAGACACGTCTTCTAAAGAAGTAATCAGAGAAATATCATGCGATAAATAGAACCATAGAACAGCTCATTAATCATTTCATGGAAAAGGATTGCTCCAGTTAATCGATAGCTTCTGAGCCCGTGTTTCGGCTAACAAGTTAACATATTGGTTAAAACTTCAAGCAAGAGAGGACGCTTTTCAGATAATGCAGAATAGGTTCTCTGATACTATTTGACGAAAATGTTAGTAATTATCTTTATATCAGAAGATACACAAGTTGGGAGTATCTCCTGCTAAGACAGTCTACCAGAATTTCATGTAACTTAAGAATAAAAAATTTTATTTATCATTCAATTTCAATGAGAAATTAATTAATTTAGTCATAGTACTTCACTCGCTATCCTTATAGTTGAAGTATGAAGTCGAATGAAAACGAATTCTTCTATTTTTTGTTTTTCCTAGTATTAATAAAAAATCTTATTCAATTACTTGGTTTAAATCATCATCGAGCAATAGTCAACAATATCTTCTAATTAATATTCGACAAATCATCGAAGTATAAACAGAGAGATGAATGAGTTTATTTTCAATGTGAATTCTTTTTAATGTGTTGATATGGTATGTTGTATTTGTTTACAACATAATGATCATAATGTTGTATCAAGTTCATTAGAAATGCTTGACATATAACTTAAATATTCAAATTTATTTGATTTTGATCAATTATTATTTTCAACTCAAATTGGATCTATAGAAGAAACTCGTGTTAGTCAAGCATAACAAACAGGTAAATATTGAGAAAAACAAAACAAGAGTTTTTTTTATTTGTGTTTTTTTCTTCTGAAACAATGGCTTATTCAACATATTATCGTTAATTTATTGAAATTCATGAACAACAAGATATTTTAGTAAACAAAATGAGTGATGAAATAGATTACAACTTATGCAATATAAAAACAAATCAATTATTATTTTTTCCTATTAGATATATACTCAATATGGATGGTGGGTGTGGGTGTGGGTGTGGGTGTGGGTGTGGGTGTGGGTGTG
>CAJNOP010000856.1:28973-82726 GCA_905250075.1 Rotaria sp. Silwood1 | reverse complement strand
AATGTGGATCAATCCGAAGACGAACAAGAAGATGAAGATGATGATGAAGATGATCGAAAGAGTGATATTTCGAACGTATCATCAACTGTCAGAGATATTTCGGGCAATTTTAAGCGTCATCATAATTGTACACAAAAATTTATGCAAGTAACATTATGTAATGACTCGGAAGATTTATTATCTAAAGCTATAAAAGAATTACAAAGTTATAGTTTGCACACTCGATCATGGGCATTAACACAAGATGAAATTACATACCTTTTAAAACAACCACAACTAAACAAACCTTCGAAAATTAAAAGTAAAGTTCGTAAGCAATGTTTTCAAATTAAAGATTATCTCAATGGTCTCGTTAGTTCAACTCCCAACTCTGTCGTAGAGATCTTAATAATTTATAAAAATGGTATATGGCGTGTGAAAGTGAGAGGATTCAAGGACCATGTAGACAATGCTGTATCCAAAATACAGAACTGGCTAAATGATAATATTGAAACTGAAGTACAACTTTCTATTTCAAAAGTTATGGCAGTTTTTCTCCGAACAAAAGCTTCGTCTGATATAAAAAAAATGGAAAAAATTGATGGTATAAAAATAACAATCATGTCAGCTGCTTGTCGAAAACATACGAATGACGAACAAACTGATAACAATGATTGTTTGAAACTCAGTGGTTCTTATTCACGCATTAGTTCCGCACGAAAAAAAGTGGAAGATTTTCTCGAAGGTTTATTCGAACAAGAAAAACAGTTTCCTTGTCCGAGTTGGGACGTTTCAAAGAACATTTCCCAAAGTCTTCGTACATGTCTGAAAAAATTACAAGATTCAGATGATTGTGAAGCAATAGGATGGCTCAAAACCTATACAGCGACTGAAAGAAGAGATACTACACCAAGAGTTACTATATCAATAGTTGGGCTGAACGAAGAAGCAGTTGAAGATGTCACTGAACAATGCCAAGTTATTGTAGACGGATATGTTATTTGGAAGCCATCTACAGATGAGTTTCGCGCGATATTTAATGCGTTAATAGTGAAAAAGTCGCCGTTTATTGATGAATTTCGACAACAATGGGAAACTGATATACAATTAGATCGAGTTACGAACACTATCACTATTCCTGCACGATCGAAAATGATAGCAGATGATATCAAGGAAGCTCTACTAAGTTTGGGAGAAGAAAAAAAACCTCGAGTGACTCGTATATCTGAATTTATTCCTATTCAACCTAATATTCGTCGTTTTGTCAACCAAGCTATTAGTTCCTTGCTTGATGAAGCAAAAACTCAAAAAGTTTTTGTAGAAGCTAAAAATTCTACTGGATTGAAACTGCATGGTCTTTCTGATATTGTTACGGAACTCAAACAAAAGATCAATTCCATTATCAATGAAATTAAACAAAATATCACTACGAGTCGTTTGCAATTATCTTCAACTGAGTCAGACTTATTTCGAGGCGATGCATATAAACTAGCAAAAAGTATTGAACGAGAAACGAATACTATTATTCGAGATGTTGCAGCAGATAAAACGAATTCTACATCAAAGACCAATGAGAATGATACCAATTCGGTCGTAACTGTTGTGGTAAACAGTCGAGGTCAAACAATTGTCGTAGAGAAAGGTGATATCACCAAGGTAAAAAATGTCGATGTGATTGTGAATGCAGCGAATGGACCATTGTATCATGCAGGTGGCGTAGATAAAGCAATTGCTGATGCTGCTGGTCCCGCACTAGATCAAGAGTGTAGACAAATAATTGCTAAGAATGGAGGTTTACCCATTTCTGCTGGTAAAGCAGTCAAGACAACAGCTGGCAATCTTCCTTCCAAATGTGTTATTCATGCAATTGGTCCTCAGTATATTGATGGTGATAAACAAGAACGTCCGTTATTATTTTCTAGTGTCTTATCTAGTTTGAGACTTGCTGAAGGTGAAAGTTTTACAAGTGTTGCTTTACCAGCCATTAGCTCTAAAACTTATGGCTTTCCATTAGCAGATTGTACAAATATTGTGGTCCGCGCAGTAAAACAATTTTTTGCTGATTATCCACAATCACATGTGAAAAAAGTTATTTTATTAGACATGGATGATGCAGCTTGTAATTCATTTGCACGTGAAGTTGTTATCGATCATAGAAATGCACTTATAGACGATGATGATATTAGCAACTACGAATTGCCTCCATTAACAGCTAAATGGTGTTGGCAAGATGGTAATGGCGAAAAAATTTATGATGAAAATCATACACGTCAAATTGAGACTGCGTTTCAAGATTACCTCAAAACTTCCGCCAAATCGGTATTAATAATTTCTGCAGATAATTTAAAAAGTGGTGTTATCGTTAATTACAGTATTCATTTTCTTCCGAATTTGAAGCAAATGTTGACAAGCAATCCAAGTGCACTCAATAGTCGCATTGTGTGTGGACATCAAATGAGAGAAAATACTGGCTATAAACGAGATATCATTCGCTATCCCATTACACAACAAGCGAAATCTATACCCGTTACATATCATCCCAAACCATTAGACCTATATGATTTGAAATTAGTGACGACAAAAGTCTATTGGGATATAATTGGTATCACCAATGCAGCTATGCAAAAAGCTGAAGCAGCAATTCGGAAAGCAATCGATTCTGCCACGATTTCAGAGCCTTTCTCCATAACTCTGAATAAACACTTTGATACTCATAAGAAAGAACTCATCAAAATTGCAACTCAACAGCAAATTAAAATTGATTTTCAGCAAGAGTGCTCAGGACAACTATCAATGGTATTAAAAGGTTTAAAACCAAATGTAGCAGAATCAAAATTAAAAATTACTTCATACGCTCTAGATACCTTGAAAATGCAAGTAGATAACGATCAGATAATATGCATACCTAAAAAATGGGGTGATCAAACGGAAGGATGCACATTAGTTGAAATTCCCCGGAATGATTCTGACTTTGCTCGCATTGAAAATCGTATGAAAGAAACTATGACTAATGTGAAAATTGATAAAATAGAACGAGTACAAAATATACGCATGTGGAGACATTATGCATTTCGTCATCTTGAACTTAAAAAAGAACTGAGTCACATGCCTAATTTACAAATCGAAATGGAGCTATTTCATGGAACAAGAACAACACCACCCAGTGAAATTTACCATGGTGAATATGGTTTCGATATGACATATAGTACAAGTGGTATGTGGGGTATCGGTACATATTTTGCTAAAAATGCTTCATATTCGTGTAATGGCTATGATTATAAATTACCAAATGGTAAAAGGCAAGTGTTTTTAGCCCAAGTGCTGACAGGAGATATATATGATTGCAAGAGTGATTCAACTTTGCGTCGACCTCCAAAAAAAAATGAGACGAAATCTGGTCTACGATATAATAGTGTATCAGGTGATACAGGTGGCAGTAAAGTTTACATTGTTTACGAAAATCGTGTGGCTTATCCTACTTATTTGATTACGTTTACCGTCTAGATTTTTTAAAACTTTCATTCAATTTGTTTTTCACACATGTATTAATCTTGAATGAGTTACTTTGACTTCTCAAATAAAATAAGAACACATTTTGCAAAAAAATTGACACTTTCATTAAACATTAGATTAGAAATATGAAAATAGGTTCATGCTCCCAATGTCATCTTTATTGAATTAAAGTTCGAAATCAGTTCTAAAATCAAAAGCGAACATGTCAAAAATTTCTCGAAAGAATTACAGATTCTGGACGCATGTTGATATATCTGTAACAATCCGTGAGATAGGATGAAGATGTTTTGCAGTTCTCGATAAATCAACAATTATGAACAATTATAATAACCAGTATCGATCGAAAAATTCATTCAAGAAATTATAATTTATGAAAACAAAATCTTGGAACAAAGATTTGCTTGAATACAACAGGTATAAGATGAATGAGGATCTTGTTGTGTGTCATCTTTGAACACAACGACATCATCATCTTTATTAAAAATAGATAATTCTTCATTAACGAAAATCAAGATTTTCCGACTAATTAAGAATCAAGATTTGTTTTCATTATTATTCTTTTTTTGGTTTTATCTTCCGAAGAAATTGTTCTTTATAAAATCATAGATGTGAACATTCTTCAAAAATTCAAAATAGAAATTTCCAGAATATTCATTATCTGATCTACTATCACCATATCATTGATTTCAAAGGGATTTTTCAGAAACTTGAACTTGAATCGTTTTGCTTGTAAAAAAAACGATTTACATGAATCTCATTAAATATCCACAAACTTCGATATGAGAACAAGGAAACTTCTCCAAAACCCTACTGCGATGATTTCTGTCATACTTCGATGCTAGATTCAATGGGATGTATATCAAAATCCAGTCGCCACATCCGCTAGTGAATGAATCACTGACCTCTCATTAAATTCTTTCACACTGGTCAGATCTAACAAGATCCGATTAGATTCATTCACCTAACCAGTCTACATGCATAATATCGATTTGGAATTGAAGACTATTTAACATAAGCAAACATGTTTTATTGGTTCTTATTTAAATAAGCTAAAAAAAGAATGCTATCATTAGTAAGAAATAATATAGTTCATATTTCAATTATTGTTTAAACTGTAGATAAATAACTACTAATAAAAGTATTACTTTTGTCGAAGTATAGTATAGAACATAAAATATTTTCTTTTCTTATTATAATGATTTCATTTGAGCTAATTCAAATATATTTAACGTTCACAAATTATTTTCTTTTATTGAAAGAATTTCTAACAAAAAAATATTTATGAAAATTTTTTGGTCGAACAAACAAGTTATCCATACGAAGTCTTTTTAATTGAACACAAGTGAGACGTATTGTATCATTGATAAAATTGTTTGTTACCCTTACAAATGATTCATATTTCATGCAGAGATCCAATAGACAAGGTAAGTAAAGCTTATTAATGACGATGAATGTTGCTTGTTTTGTGATGATACAACATTATGTATAATCAACTCTTTAGAAATAATTTTGAATCATTGCTATTCAAAAAGATACGTATCGTTCATCATCAAGCATCGGACTTTATTCAAACATATCATCTTGAAAACAATTGTTAAGATGAAGAAAATTTTCAAATTGATATGGTATTTAATTACAGATCTTCATAATTCAACATAGACATATGAATTAAACTTGTCCATATATTTTACTAATCGAAGTACATTGAATGTCTTCATTTGATATAAAAATCAATTTTAATATTATTATCGATGATATCATCTGTATTTCTACTGAAACTAAATTTATTCAATCGTGACGTATAAATCAGAATGCCATCATTCTAATTGAATATCATCAACAACCATTGAATCATATCTTACTACTGACAAAAATAATATCAATTATTCTAGATTGATCATGCGATGAAGCAATGGAATAATTCAATTATCATAATCATAAGTATATGTCTTATAAACTTACAGACATGCAACGTGTTTGTGACAGTTCATAAATATAAAACGACACTATCTTTCGATTAGAAAATAATTGATAAAAATTCAAATTGATTAAGCGTTTACATAAAGATAAAATCAATATTAATATATTTAATAAAACTTGAGATAATTTGTAATCTTGTCTCATTTCGAATATCAATATTCAGTTGTGTAATTTATTGAAAAAAAAAGATTATGCAGAATCGAATGATCTTTAATGTAAAAAAAAATGGAAGATAAAAATTTGATTGTTTTCATTATTTTATTACTTAAAAAACAAAATTAACTATTAATATCATACCTGCTAAAATATTGAAATAATATTTCTTCTTGAAAATTACAAAATTCAGTCTATTGATAATCATAAGTAATATTTCATTAAAGATAAATCAAGTATATTTAAATGATTGTTATTCAAAATTTGATGATAGGAATTTTTCTTTCTATTTAACATTTTTCATTATTTATTAGTGATCAAGTTGTCAGGTCATCCTTTTGTTTTTGTTGTTAGAATGTTTAACATGTATTATGCTCTTTATAGAATATATTTTCATCTTAAAAATAAGATCTAATAGACCAATTAGACATTAAAAGTTTACGCACAGAATAAACTATAAATGTAATTCATAGCCCATCTAATCGGATTGAGAATTCAACAAATAATTGTTTTCAATTACGATTCTTAATTATTATACTGAACAGTAAATGAAGATTTTAAAGAAAAAATGAGATGAATATTTGCTATTTAGTAAGTTTAAGTTCTAGAACCCATTCCGAGGAAGGAAATGTTATCTCAAAAATGGATTAGCATCACATGATAAAATTGACACATCCTTTTTTTTTTATCTCAATCGATTTCTCACATAAAACTGGGATTATGAAAGTATTTTTTTAAGCTCCTGTGATATAATTTGACCGAATTACATCGATAAACTTATTGTTATTTATTCAATTCTTTTATGTTAACAAGTATTTTTATATTGTGTTGAGTATGAGAATAATATTTAAAAAAAAAATGATTGATTTGATAAGTCTTTCTGAATTGAATTATGTCTTCCTTTACCAAGGCTTTAGTCATTAGTTTGAGCAATAAGCTACATAAATTTAATAATCGTTTTAAATTTTTTTTGAATATATGTTTCTTTCTTTTTTCAACTCTTGGTTTTTCACTAACATACAAAATGTTGATGCAAATTCATTTTGTGTTATAGTATTGAAAAATTATATTTTCGTTGTCAATGAAAGAAGATTGAGTAAAAGTTACAAAAGACAGAATACTCATCTGTTGTATAGTTCTAGTTTATTTCTCTGGTTGATTTATGTTTATATAGTATTATGATGTTCATAATTAAAACAATCATATAAAAATCAATAATATAAAATTGTTTTTGACATGATCTTAATTTTTATTTAATATTTTAAAGATTAGTTTTATATTTCGATTAAATAGGAAAATCAACTTTTTTTTTTTTTTTTTTTTTGTTAATAAATAAATTTCATCATGATAAATACAAATTATGATTAATATATTTTATTAAATAATCATCTAGGAAATTTTTCTGATTTATTTATTTTCAATTATAGAAATCTTAGAAAAAGTTCTAAATCTTCTCTGACTATTCCGGAACTCAGTGTAACACGTAATATAGTAATATTGAATGATTACCTTGGTAAATTTTTAATAAAAGAATAATACGATTTATAAGTGTTTGTAAATGAAGTATAAGATGAAATTGACTATATCATTTAAAGTAAAATTTGTAATATTTAAAAAATAATTTTGACAATTATTTAATACTTCTATACTGTATATATTAATATGATCGATTGAATTTGAAATAATTCTTAATTTAATGATTCACTTTCTGTTATACTATAAATTATCTTTATTATTCGTGTATCATTTATATTTTATGTATGATCGATTCGAGTGACAAAAATAGTTCTTTTTTATTGTATATATGGTGTTTCTCTCTTGAAGGTAAAATGCGTGAATGAGTATGTATATGCGTACATTTTTTCTATTTTGAAATCAAAGCGAAAGAAAAAAGCAAACATGATACCAACTAAGTTTTTTTATTTTCTTCAGTAATCAAGAAAGAAAATACTTTATGAAGAATAAATGCATCCGACATATACTACTGACAAAGAAAGCAAGAGAAAAAGAAATTATGATACACTTGTCTACTACGTCTATCATCACACATGCTCGATTGCAAGCATTACCGAAACATGAAAGATATGGAGACGTAGACATAAATTTAAAGGTGTGGGAGTTAACAAAATAGAATATACATTTTGATTTCCAGAAAACCACATTACTTGATGTATATAAAAGGTAATGATTTAGAGTCAGCGCATGCTTTCCTATTATTGCACAGTTTCGATTCGATACTTGTTCAATTTTTTCTTACAAAAGGAACAAGAAGGTAAGATATGAAATCATTGCCAGAATCTGAGATTTTCTTCTATCTATCGTTCATTTTCAAGACATGGACACTCATATTAAACAGCTTATTAAAATAAAAAATTATATTGAACAAGCTTCTATATGTGATGAAAAAGGATTGGCTCGTCTAAATTATATGATTGCTATTGAATTACTTCAAGAACTTTCAATGAATTTGAACAACTGCATATTAGAACTTGAAAGTAAAGGAGAACAACCTGAAGAAATATTATTAAATATTTGACTCTTGTCATCGGACATAAAAACGAACATTCTTTATTTTTTTAATCGAGATATTTTAAGATTAAATATATTATTGAAAAAAAAGAAAAAAGATATATCATATTAACATTTGCTAATGCTTAGTAAATGATGGCATATTTTATTTAATATAATGAAGATTATTTTTATCAGAGAAATTATTTGACATTTAGAAGATAGATGTTTCATTTAGCGTATGTCTTTGAAATATTAACATGTGACATTGTTGTTTCTCATCGTGTTAGTAAACATATGAAAAAGAATACTTTTGCATTCGAAGGAAAGAAACACGTGGTAAATAGCATGTATCTTTTTTGCCTTGCCATACAGAACTGGATTATTTTCTTCTTGCTGTGAAGAAAACGTGTTCCTTTACTTGTTGATATTGTATGAAATAATTACAGTTACGGAGTTATTCAAGAAGAAGAACTTGTAAAGTTCTTAAATAACCACGAAAATGAACATAAAAATTTATATATTTCAATTTTATAAGTTACAATGAATTTTCTATTCATGTAAATTGAAGAAAAGTGTGCTTTAAGGGCATCCCCCCTTCCCCGGGTTTCTGAAGAACGGCTCGGTCAAAAATTATGAAACTTGCAGGGTAGATAGATCTCGAGTAGTAGAGTAAAAGTTGTCATAAACTCAGAATTCCCAGATACTTCCTTCTATGAGATATAGGGAGTACAGGGACCAAAAATGACCTGAAGTTTTCCTCCTCGCAAACAGCCAAAATTCATTTTTTATGGCTGAATTTTTTTTTTGTAGCAACTAAGACAAAATCCGGGCGTATGTTTTTTTTTTCTTTGAAAAATATTGTTTCCTTCGCTTATGAGCACTAAAATACTGGAAGCCCTGTCAAAAAACGTGTTTTTTTTGCCATAGGGCAAATTTTGTAAGATCTGCCAAAAACCACCAGAACATTATTTCAAAAAAAGAAAAAAACATATACACTCCGATTTGGTCTTAGTTACCACACAAAAACTTTCAGTGCAATCGGACGAAGCATTTCGGAGAAAAAGGGGAAAAACTTCAATTTTTCTCTAAAAGCGACATTTTTTTTGATATTTCGCGTTTTTCATTTTTTTTATGCATAGCTATCAATTAATGCAGTTGCAAAGCGGCTAGGAGAATGCATCATTGACTCACACAACACATTTTGATGATGAAATAACTATATTAGTATAGATCATCTACAACACGACAGAGCTATAGAAAGTTGTATTTTTGTATAGGGGATATCTAAAGTCGGGTTTTTTAAGGATCTAAATAAACATGAAAACTTTTCGTTCATATGCCATTCGATAGAGGACTCTTGAATGTCTTTTTCGATACAAAAAAATCGAAATCGGAAAAAGTGAATCTTTGGGGTCGGGCAAGAGGGGGGTGCCCTTAATCAAAATCATGAAATCAGATTGATAAAATGACCGCGTAAATCAATGACATTGGAATGAATTAATTTGAATAAGTAAATTTTTATAATGCAGTTAGTTTCAATTAATACATATAGTTTTCATTAAACAGACGCATTTGATTTTCTTAGCAATTTTTGATATTGTTGCCTAGGTGCGTTGTTTTACATATGTTATCAACTTATTTCGTTCATGTTATTTTTCTAAGTTTAGAATGGAAAAATATTACGTCACAGTATGTCATATATATTCGAGTGAAAAAGATGAAAGAAAAGAAAACGATCATGTTGTGCTCCATTCTCTTTTACGTCTGTCGTTATGTTGTACTACACTTTACTTGGAGAATGAAAAAAACCTTAAACAAATGTAGACGTAGACGTGATTGCAAGACTCATACATAAACATAGTGAGTAATAACGACGAAGCATGCACATTGAGAAATGAGAATAACTGCATGACTATGTTTGTCAATGAAAAATGTACTTATCTCTAGTAAAGAGAACTTCCAACTTGTCAACTGCTCGGATTCAAGATTCGATCAAAGTGTTTTTTTAAAACAAACTTAAGTCTGTTATGTAAATTTTCTATTCTCAATATATAGATGTTTACATTGATTATTTGCCTCAAATTAAATTAAGAGCTATCATATTATGACAAGAAATTTCATTGAATTTCAATAACTTTGTTTGAACTCTTGGAAGTGAAGGAGAAGAACCAAATGAGATATTATTTCTTTGACATCTATTGTAGTAAAATAAAAGTAATATTCTTGATCGTAACCCTCCTGTGACAACTTGAAAATTACAAATCCTCATTCAATGTAAATCAGTATCATTCAATAATAAGAAAGTTCATATTTTAATAGAACGTTATTAGATTTTCTGTAGAAATTAAAGTAAAGTAAACTAAATTTCATAAAGTACGATTCTTTGTTCATTGTCTGATTCGGCATCATAACCTGATAACCTTATAGTATAAGAAAGTATTTTTCTAGACACTGCTTGATTGAATACACATTAGTTTTCTGCTGCTAATTTCACTGTTTCGTAGTCAACATGATAGAGTTCCTCTTGCTGAGTACAAATATCCTATTTTTATCAAAAAAACTGCTTGATCGCATTTTCAAACTGTTTGTTACATGGAAGTAACAGCTCGTGATCCTGAAAGATCTCTGTTAGTATCCGTAGAATATTAAAATAGTTGCTACCTGACTCAGGTTTCTTTTCCTATATGAAGGCGGAAGAACCTACAAGAAACTCTATCGGCATTAGTATCCGAATAACATTGTACTACCTGGATCTGAGTTTGTAAACTCCTGTGTGCCAAGCAAAAGTCTATTCAAGGTAATCCTTCAAGAGATCTTCTATCGATTTCAAAATTTCTAGTAGATAATGATTTTGATTTACTCATTTTCGAGAACGCATTGTTATCAGTTAAAACCATGAAGCAGATATCTTAGGAGCTGAATGTAGATGAAGTATCATGGAATTGCTCGCAATGCTACTACTTTCTTTAATCATGCTGAAATAGTTCATCTTTTGTAGCATGAGTACGCAGTCATTCGATAGCTTTTTTCAGTACGCTGAGAACAATCAATTTTGTTTGCATGAGATTGTTCATGTTCTGTTTAACCTACACAGTACTGAAGAGGATGTGAGTGTAAATAGTTCTTCAATTAATATACAGCCACCCACACTCAACTTGTGTTTTCATTTGGTAATATTCACTAAAGAAATAAAAACATAATTCTACTCGAAATGTTCTTTAAGTAATATAATAATAATTAATTTTCCATAAGAGCTGTCTTTTTTTCTATCCTAATCTTAGATGACTTTTTATCTTCGATTATTGATATCGTTGAATCTATTTGTCAAACGTTTTCTATTGATTCTTGTTTATTTATAGAATAGCTTGATGAGCTTGGTTTTGTATTAGTTTTACTACTACCAAAGTATCTTTCAATGACTCTGACTTCTTTTTTTTTGTTCAAATAAAATCTTGACATTTATTTACATTTATTGTCGGCGCCAGACTTAAATGAACTGTACTGTTTTTTTTGAATATCTCGATATTAGTTTGAGCTATCGATCTGTGATCTTCATCAATTGAAAGAGAAGACGTCAAAATATCGTTTTCTTCAATAACGTATAAGACGAAATCTTTTTAAAACTAATCATCTTCAAATCGATAGCTCAAACTAATATCGAGATATTCAAAAAAAAACAGTGAAGTTCATTTAAGTCTGGCGTCGTCAATAAGTTTCTTGTATAAATATACAATATCAACACAGAAATAAATATAAAAAAATAATCGGACAATTATCAAAGGAGATAGTCATATAATACAAAAAGAAATTCCATTCTGGCTCACATATTATATATGAGAAATTGTATAATTATTTAAATATAGTAATTTGGTGATATTAATACATCATCAAAGGTAATAAGTTGATCGTCGGTAAATTTTTCTCTATGCTGATGCCATGAATCATGATGAGTACGACGAAATTCTGATAAAGTTTTTTTCACTGATTTCTAATTAAGAAAAAAAAAACACAACACATAATCAACATTTTCAAATAATTAACTAACTTGAATAAGATCGGGATCATGTGAATGTTCACATAGAAGCATTAATGCAGCTGGTATATAATTTGAGATATCATATGGACTTGAAAGAACAATTGCACAAAGACCGAGAACACCTAAGAATATAAAATATTTAAAAAAATTAATTTCAAATCAATAATATTAATTAACCTCCATGTCGTTTAATAATTTTTTCAGTTGTTATAATTTTTTTTCCACCTTTTTTAATAAAATAATTTATTTTACTCATTTGACTGAAGTGTTTCTATAGTAAATAAAAGATTTAAGATGTTTTTTTTTTGTAAATCAAAACGTAAATATTTACAAAATCTTCTTCATTAACTTGTATATATCCACATTGATAAAATCCTGATAATGTAATAGATGCAACTGAACGAACTTCTAATTGTTCATCAAATAAACATTTAAAAACAAGTTCATGTAATTGTTTTTTATATGGTCGAGCATTGAATAGATTACAAAACACCATATATTGTACAAATTCCATAGCTACTCGACGTGCATGCCATTTTGAACTTGTACAAACCTTTAATTTTTGTTTTTTTTTTCGGAACAAAAAATAAAATAAATTTTTTCCATTTCTTTTAGTTTAATATATATTTACTTGTTCTAATTGTTCAATTAATGATTCAAGAAATGGTGTATGTAAATAAGTCATAGCAACATGCATTCGACTGATTGTTAAATTTTCACTTGGAACAATACTTTCTAATTCGCATAGCTAGAAAAATATATTTAAATATGTTTCAAAATTAATAAGAATACATTTAATTGAAATATACATATGGAAATAATCGAACAAGGGAACTTTTCATTGGTTGTAAACACCACATAAATATATGTGTATGAAATCGAATCACTATATCAAATAATGTTATGTACAAATTTGTTTTATTTTTTTGTTTTTGTGTATTACCTGTTTCAATAAAATTTAATGCTTTACGAGCTTCTTGATCAATTTCGATCTTTTCGCCAGACATATTGGCTATAAAAGATAAGCAAATCCAAATGATTACTAGCAAGTGGTCTATGTCGATAGTAAATTATTGAGCTAGAGTTATGACCGTTTTAGTTCAGGTTTTGAACTAGCTATTCATGAAAATCTAAGTCGAAAGATTCCTATTGATAGACGAGTGTCATGGGATATATTGAAATCCTGAAGCAACTCGTGCTATTAGTTTTTTTTCTTCTCAACATATGCTCTTTTGATTGAGTTGTTGCCTAAGAATAATAGCTCTATTATAAAGAATGAAATTTCTTGTTGTAATTTTTTTCGTAATATCCTATCATAGACTGAAAGTTTGGTAAAACTGATCATAAATCAAGATGAAAAGTTGAATGGCATATGAATCCTTTCAGGCTTTGTATCTACATAATGAGTTCTACTTAGAATCGGATGGATTCCCTCGTTAGAAAGTCAATATCTTAAGAAGAATACATTCTTACGAACTGAAATTTTTACAATATTCTAGTATTCATGAAACTTATGTATGACTAAAAAATTTGTCTTTAAGTTTTCCAAAAATAGCTAGCCTATAAGCCTGAATTCATATGGATATTTATAAGTCCACCTAGTTTTATTCATAGTCAAAATGCAGGATCGAAAAAGCATTTCTTAGCTAGATATACATGAAAATGACAAAAGAAATCTCAACTTTACAAAGCTATCGTCATTCTGTTTTCTGAATGAATTATTTGATAGAAAATTTAAACTAATTTTTAGTAGAATTTAACCTAATGGTTTTTTGTCGTAAATTTCTATTGCTTGATGTAATCGTTCACGAATAGAATCAATAAAACGATTTGCATCGAGATGACGTGTTGATTGACCATTGGGTAGTTTAATGTCGAAACTAAGTGATATTGATAAAACACTATGTAAAACAACAAAATTAATTATTATTCATTAAAATCTATGATTTATTTTCTTTTACTTAGCAATATATTCTCGAACAGCTTTATATGGATGATCAAGCATTTCTTTAGCATATTCATTAATAGTACACCATAGAGTTGGTATACGCCATTCAAAAATTGTTAATTTTAAAACTAAAAACCAACGTGATATTTCAAGAAATGTATTAATTGTTGTTTTATTATTTATTAATGTACGAATAAATTCAATAAGACGATACATTCGACGAGGATCTAAATCTTCCTATAAGATAAACAAAATTTATTTATTTAAAATTAAATTATTATTTAAACAAACCATGCCAAATTTAAAACATGCACCCCAATATGGTAAAGTTTCTGAACTAAGATTAGAGCAAACTTCATTAAGAAATGGAATTAATTTTTGCCATAATTCATCAAGCTAGAATAAATCGAATAAATTTTTGTTTTTTTTTTTTTTGTTAAATGACAAACCATTTGTAATGTCCAATATTTTGAACCTCGAATCATTCCAGCAACAATTTCAGCTGCTATACGATGACAATCTGCATATTTTCCTTTAGTTTTTTCATGAATTAAAATATTTAATTGTTCCATAAAATGATCAATAAAATCCGAACCAAAATTTCGAAAAAGACCCTAAATATATTTATATTTAATATGAAAAAAAATTTTTTTTTTTATTTCTATTAATCTACTTTAAACATTCGAAATCGATTTATATTAAAATTTGTTTCATTTTCTTCATCTTCAATAATCATATATTGTATAAATTTTTTTATAAAATTTTTATCTATAAATCTATTATATAAAATAGCAACATGTTCAGGCATAGTTTCTTTTGTATAACGTTCACGTTTATTCATTGAATATTTAATTATTTTTGGCCATTCATAATAACCATGAAAACATTTATCTAAAAAACATGTTTGTTCCCATTCAAATTGTGTTTTAGGTGGTTGATAATTATTATATGTAATCCATAAATTATCATCACGATCACCGGGACATATGTTATTTGTATGATATAAAAGATCATGATTGGATTTTTCAAGATAAATTTTCGGTGGTTTTTGTATACGACATAATGCTGATACACATTGTTCAGCTAGCTGAATAAAATTTAAAACAAAAAACAGAACATTAGTTTCTTTGTTGTTTGAGTGAAATAAAATTTCATTAGGGATTTGAGTTTATTGATTTTTTTGAATCTGATCGTAATACTAAATATAAGATCTTTTAATGTAAAAAATAAAGCTCAATGAGTAAACGATTGCTATACATAATTTGAATTTGTAATCTTATGAATGAGAGAATTACATTGATTTTTGTATTAAATATGAGCTAGTAATTGACGGATCGATTAGTTTTAGTATCTTTTTCCAATTGAACTAGTCGCATAACTAGAGAATATCACGCATCCTTCAGCAGACATACAGGGTAGTCCAAAAGTTACCTACTAGTCTTAAATTACGAATAATTTTTGATAGGAACAAGATCTAGACCTATGGTGGGGTGTGGGTGTCAATTAAAAAGCTTCTATGAAAAAGCATTTTTCGTCTTAGTGAATATTATATAGATCGATGATTCGAACATCGCTTTTTCGAATGGTGAAAACCGCAGGTCTAGATCTTGTTTCTATCAAAAGTTACTCGCAATTTAAGACTAGTAGGTAACTTTTGAACCACTCTGTAGTCAAAGGATTAAGTCTTTCTCCTAGTTTTCGAAAAAAAAACTTTTCATTGATAAGATTTTCTAGACTTCTTGTTGAGGATAATATAATCGATTAATCTGAAGTTTTAATTAACAGTGCAAAATCAAAATAAACATACACATGTTTAGAATTTGCAGTAGATCTTCGCTATTTTTCCAGAATAAGGCAAAACTAAGATGTTCACTTGACTTCGATAGATTACTTTCCAATATCTGTGGTAAAAATTTCGAACCAATCTGATAAAGTTAGAGAGAAGTTATAATCAGTCAGCATTCATAAAAATTAGGCTTTTTTTTTGGCGTTATGTAGAGTAAAAGAAAAAAATTCATTAACGTTGTAGTCAAGTGTCGAATAATATCTTCAATGGCACATGAAACTTTAGCCTATCATCAATTCAAAATTGAGTCTTTTGATAGAAAATCGGAGAAATTCCTAAATATATGTTCGAACATTTAGATTGTATTTGATGATTCCCTTTCAATTTTCCTGAATTTCATTTCTAACATGCATTTTTTTAAAAAGAAATCGTATGTATATTTTATTCTATTCTAGAAACAAAAATGTATCTGTTATAGGAAATATTTTTTAAATATATTAGACAAACCTTTCGTATATCATTATTTTCATGAGTAAGAAAATCTACCATAATTCTAATACATGATAATGGAATTTGAATTTGTTTTTGAAGAAGAAATAACATAAATGTCATTATTATGATTTGTTGTCGACAAGTTCTAATATATATTAAAAAAATGATCTTTTAAACTATAATTATTTAAAATAAACAAATAAAATAAAACTTACAATACATGATTATAAAATGATGAAGCTAATTTTTCCATTAAATTATTATATGAATTAATATTTATTTCAATTTTTTTTTCATGTATTCGATTATATAAATCTAATTCATGTTTTTCTAATTTACGCCATAAATCAATAGCTTTTTGTTTTGATATATCATTTATATTTTCAATAATAGCTATACTATTAAAACGTTTATATATTTTTTCCATAATACAATTAATTAAATTTTGTGTACTAAGTTTTCTTGCATGTTTTGTACATGCAATTGATGGCCATAATTTTTCAAGTATTTTCCATGAATGTTTAGTTGGTAGAAAAAATGATTCATTACCAAGAAGTATATATAAACAACCTTTTATTTCATCATGATCAACATCATCAGTTTTATCAAGTAATTCAATAATACGATCAAGAATTATTTGATGTGAAAAGAAAAAATGAGAGAGCATTGTAAATAAATAAATTTGTGCTTGACGACGAACCTTTTAATATAAAATTAAAATTAGTTATTATAATTATTGTTACAGTGAGGGCTCAAAAAAAGCATGTACATTTTTGTTTTTACGCATAAACGAATAATAAGAATATTCTGAAAATTTTCTCTCATATCGGATTTTGTAGAGCTTTTTTCGCTTATCATTTTGGTAAAAAAAGTTTTTGATTTTCATTGAGTAATGACGATGTTATAGTCAAAATACTAAACACTGTAATAAATACTATATCTAATTACAACTGAACATACTCTGAAAATTACACTAAAACCTCACTAAATTCGTTGCTTTTCAAATAGTAATTATAGTTTTGTTCAGTTTTTTATGCTCTTTCATATGAAAGAGTTGGAATTTAAAAAAAAACCAAAATTTTATTAATTAATTGCTAATTAATAGTTAACTATTAATTAATCGCTAATTATTATTAACTATTAATTAACTATTAATTAATTGCTAATTACCATTAACTATTAATTAATTGCTAATTACCATTAACTATTAATTAATTGCTAATTATCATTAACTATTAATTAATTACTAATTATTATTAACTATTAATTAATTAATTAACTGTAATACAAGTATAAGTGCTTGTTACCAAAATGTAGCCCATTAAATTCTGCGTCGAATGATATATAGAATATCCTTCAGATGTTGTGAAATAACGTAAAAATTAGCCAAATACTAAAAGTGTGCTAAACTTTTTTCCTTACTTTATATTACAATGTTTAATATTTTGACTATAACATCATCATTACTCAATGAAAATCAAAAAATTTTTTAACCAAAATGATCAGCGAAAAAAGTTCTACAAAGTCCGATATGAGAGAAAATTTTCAGATTATCCTTATAATTCGTTTATGTGTAAAAACAAAAATGTACATGCTTTTTTTGAGCCCTCACTGTATTAATAATAAAGAGATTATTGTGATACACAATCATTCACTATACATCTACTTAATCTTTAGAAAGTAAAATAAGATTGTAGGTCATCTATTAGAATCTCATTACTATTTTGATATTATCATTGAAATTTTCTAATCGAAATGCGATAGTCTCTTTGAAGATATGAACTACTTTTCTTTCGATTATTTCTATTCGATGACTATCATATCTTACACAACTTTTTTCATCGTATTTTACAAAATGAAAAAAAATAAAATAAAATTTATTAGATGTTAAACTTACTTCACTATATCGATGAATAGATAATTCGAATAGTTTAAATATAACTTGTTGATCGATTTGAGTTAATGTTCGAAAATTACTCAATGAAAATAACTATTAAATATAGACAAAAATTTATTTTATTCACTTTAATATAAATATTAATTACTTCAATTTGTATTGCTATACGTTGTATAATAACAAATCGAAGATGTTGTTGTGTACCACATAATTTATTTTTATATAAATATTTAATTACATTAAAATGATTACATAATTTATTTATATTTTGTTCAAATATACCATAGTACATTGATGAATGAGAATAAATCTTTTTAAATTAGAATAATCAAAAAAAAAAACAAAATAAAATAAAACATCTTTAACTACTTTAAGAGCTATATTTATTGATGATGCATCATCTGAATGATATGCAATAAGATGATCTAGTAAAATAAAAAAAAAGGAAATTAACTAGGCTAATGAAAATTTTTACCAATTAAATTTCCAATATCGATAAGAAGACGCATTCGAAGATTTTCTTTAAATTCTAATACAACAAAAGAATATATATATATATACATTCCGAAAAACTTTATAATTGATTTATTCTCATTTTATATACTTGGTTCTTTCGCATAAAGAGAATATTGAGCTTGAATTTTTGAATCATATGAAGCAATCGATGACACACTATGGAAATAAATACAAAAAAAATAACAAAAATATCATATATTTTTATTTTGAATATAATTCAAGTATTAATTACAGATTTTTAATTTCTTCACTTTCAATACGTGGAACCATACGTAAACAACCAATAGTTATATGATGAAGTAGTGTTAATGATCGTAATCGTTCATCATTGGACATTTTTGTACGATTTTCATTTAATATTTTTAATTCATGATACATAAATATTTCAACAAATTCACAAGCAAAATCAACTTCATCTTCATTTGGAATATGAAATTTAACATTAAGTTTATCATATTCAATATGTTGACCCCAAGCCTAGAAATAAAATTAATTTTTTGACTAATATTTAACAAATCTTAATTAGTCATACTCTAATAGGTAAAAAATCAATAAATGGTTCTTCAATATTTTCAATTGTTAAACGATAATCAATTGGATGAACATATGATAATGATTTAAGTAAATTTTGAGCAGCTTGTGCCATAATTTCATATGAATCTTTATGAATAATATGAATACATCGATGAAAAATTGATAAAATTATTGTTTTATATATAATTAATGTATCACCACGAGCACAAACAAGTTCAGAAAAAATTTTTAAACACCATATTAATTCTGGATCACCTTTATCATCATTTAAAATTAATATATCGGATTGATTAAGAATTTTTTCAATACGTTCATATATTTGTAATAAAAGATATTTTAATGTTTCAACTGGATCTCTTTTTAATATAGCTTGAATAAGACCTGTAAGAAGTTTACTTATTTTAGGTGAATAACAATATGTTGCAAGAAAATTAGTTATTTTTTTACGAATCATCTAAAATAAAAAAAATTTTAGTTAAAACTCAAATATTTCATTATAAATAACATACATGAAAAATTCGTTTACTACATTGTTGAACAATACATGAAATAACTGATGTTAATTCTAATGCAATTTGATGATCTTCCATTTTAGAATTCATTGTTACTATTAAAGCATCAGACATTTCAGTTGATAATGTATCAATCATATGAAATATACGATTAAAAAGTTCACTTATAAAATCTTCAAATTTACTTGTTGATAAACAAACTTCCTTTTCAATCTTAAATCAAAAAAAAATTCTATTTAATTTAAATATTTTTTTTTTTTTTACTTCACTAAGATCATTTCTTGTATTAACTGCAGATGAACAATCGACACATGTAATTAACATTAAAATAGCATTAAGAAATTGAAATGTAATTACAGTTTTTTTTAAATCATTTGCATCAATACCAGGTAAAACTGATAATAATAATGGTAAAACAAATATTTGTCCTTGAGAAAATTCAGATGTTTGTCGAACTATTTGTCGAGTTAAACTAGTTAAACAAGTTATTAATGATGTATATCGATATGGTTCAGTCATATTATCAATTGAAGAAAAAAGTCTAAGAAAACAGTGAAAAAAATTAATAATAAGAAAAAATAAAAACAAAAAATACGAACAGTTCAACTAATGGTGGAACAATAAGTTGTGGTCGAAGTTGAGAAAGATAATGACATGTTTCAGTTGCTAAATCAAGATGATTTTTATTGAATATAGATATAAATGCATATTCTTTAAGACAATTAACAAATTCATCAATATCATCATCACTAAGTCGATATGATTTCGGTGGATTAAAATACCAAACTGGATCACTTATACGTTCTCTAAAATGTAAAACATAATCTATCTACTATCACTTATCATATTAAAATAACTTTATTCGATTCTATTTAAGAACAAATTCTTAGTGATATGAGGTCTATGAGAAGACATATAACTTTGTCTATAACGATCTGTGAGAAGATATATCGATACAGTAATAAAATTTAAAAAAATTCACTTTTCAAATTGTGTTGGGATTTTGCAAAAAGGAAAATATGTTTATCACTGTTCATAAGACTATCTCAAGTCTTAAAATCGAAAGTATACCTTCGTTAATCTTCTTCAGTGTTTTATTATTTTTTTTCCTCATCGATTCTCAAAAAAAAAAAATCCGGTCGAATTGTACAAAATTTTTTTTGAATTAGTCTTGTGAGTTATCGAACTTCTTGCATCGTTTAATATATATTACTTACAAATAAACTCGATCAACAAATGCTTGTGCAAGCATTGATAAAAAACTAATAAGTTCAGCCTGAAAATCTCCTGTATTTGATGGATGATAAAAAGTTTTAATTGCATTTAATAAATCTCGTAAATATTGAATACATAAATTTTGATTTCCTATCATAGCAACAATCCATGTAGCAATAACTGGTACAGAATAATTTTGTGTTTCTTTCGTTGGCTCCACACTACCAACTGGTAATGAAAGATTTTTTAATATTCTTGTAAAAATCTAATTGATAACGAAAAAAAAAAAAATAGTTAACAAAACCAAAAACTTAAAAATAATATAAATCTTACAGGTGAAAACCATGGTTCCCAATCAATATATCCAATATTATACCAAGCAACGCATGAAAATAAACTAATTAAACTCTAAATATAAATATATATATTGTTAATTGAAATATTTAATTATAAAAATTCAACTTACTTGTTCCCATGCTGGATTATTACAAACAGTTTCCCAAATATCTAAAAATTCCGACAACCATAATCTAAAATAAACAAAAATTAAAAAAAAAACAAAAACAAAAATCTTCACTATTATCATACTTAAATCCTTGATTATGTAATTCTGATGGTAAATGTACAGGTAAAAACATATTCCAATAACCCATAACATCTCCACAGACTGTATCAAACGGACATAAACATGGTCGAAATTCATCAAGAATTTCTTGAGTAGCCGTTGCTGAAAAATAAGGACGACAGTTATGTACACAAAATAAGAATGAATTTACAATATGTCTAAATAATAAAATAGAAAGAAATATGTTTTTTTTTTTAATTATTAAATTAATTAAAATATTAACTTGGGCATAGAAACAAGGGAATAAGATTCATCATGATTAAAAAGAACAAGTTTAGCCCATGTATAAAGTATTTTCCAATCAATAATAAGATCATTTCTTGTTATTAAACGTATTTTACTAGAAAGAAAAAATTATACGAACTAAATTTTTGATTTAATAATCATATAGAAAAAAAAAGATAGTAATACGTACCGTGTAAGTTGACTCAATATATCAAAACATATTTTTGCATTGATATAATTTAAATTATTAATTGAAAGAATTGATAAATAGAAATTGATTAATTTTATATGATCAATTTTAGTAAAAGAAAAACCATAATGGGAAATAAATTCTTGTAATTTTGATGTCCAAAGTGGAAAACCAGGTTGTAATTCTTGTAATTGTATAAGACGTGAAAGATTTTCACAGATTTCTTTAAATGATTTAATACGTTGCTGTTTTATTGATTCATAATATGGTGAATATTGATTATAAATATTTGGTTTTTGCAAATTATTATCAGCATATTCACAAATAATTTCTTTATTATTATACATTTTGTTTGAAGTATTATATCTATAGCAAAAAAAAAACTATATATGTATATAAAATATGAGACAGCGATAATCAAGAGAAGTAACATCCAGGTTTCTAATGATTGAAAAATACATTCTGCTAGAGCTTGACATTGTAAAACTTCTTTACTATGAAAATTCTAGTGAATAAGATATTTGCATATAAACATAGATTTTCAATGTCGTCGGAAGAAGAAAATTACGGAATGAATGAGTACATTCTAAAAGAAATAATATCTGAATTGTTTCTTCGCTGTTAATGTCATGAGTTATCAGCGTATGATGCATTACGTCATTATGCGTTGTTTTCTATGAATGCATATGACAAGGAAACAGAGAACATGATCTATATTTGTTTGAAGGAAAGAAAAACATTGTGAAAATTCGTATCAGATGATATTTCTATAGAACTATTAATGCATCATATGACTTTGAAAAAAGCACTGTATTGAAGAGAAAAATGACATGAAAAGAGATTGTTAATAATATATTCATATTTGGTAGACATGAATATACATATATATGGGGCCATATGTAATCAACTAGCATATTATTGGACAAAGCTAATCAACCAAATACATCAATCAAATGTACAAGATTTCTTTAACATAGATTTTATCTATCAATCAAAACATGGATACTTAGTTGTACTAGAATTTAATTATTTTGTTTTCAAGATTTAGAGAGTATTCAATTGTCATTTTTTTTTATCATTATGATTTTATCAATAACATCATTCATTTATTTTATTTTGAATAAAATAGTTTGACTTGTTTCATCTTAGATTAGGCTAATTTGAGTAATTTACTGTCTAGAATTCGAAATATCTTATAAAAATTAGAAATAGAAATGCAGGAAAATAATATAAATTTTGTAATTGAGTTTTTTTTTTGTTTCAATCATTTAGTTTTTTCAATGGCTATTGACTAGTGCAACATATTGGAATAGTGACGTTGTATAAAAATTATATTCATATCTGGTTAAAAATAGTATAGTACTCTCGACACATTAGAAGAGCCTCCATAATAGAAGACCTCTTAAAAAATCTGTATTTGGAATTAGTTTCTGAAGTTTATTGACTTTTTTTTTAGTATTTAAGTCCATAGTTACACCTAAATTCAGTACGAGCAATATTTTGCTTCCGTCTTCATAACGAAATGTTAAATATGAAAGAGTAAAATCTTTAGAAACAGCTAATAGAAAACATCGACCTATTAAAGATTACATTTCTTTGTTAAAAACATATTGTGGAGTCATTTTAGTACTTCTTTGCAGCTTTATTTGAAAACATTCTTCAGGTTCTATATACGAAAAGCACGGTTCCATGAACATAGCGCATATTCGCGCGTGTAACACATGAAGAGATAGTTCTACAATAGTAACAGATTACGTAAAATACTACTGTGTATCAATTAAAGAGCCTCTTCATCTTTGATTTTCTTCTAGAAAATCAGAAACGTTCGTACCACAAAACAGTCTTTCATAAGTGAAGAAAACATAACTTTATGTATGTACGTCGTGGTTTTATATCTGAGTACTTCTTTTGAGTTTGAAGATGCATTCATTTTCTCAATAAGATTCAAGGAAGTTTCTCGAAATAGACACAAAAGAAAACACAGAGTATGTATTCAACTACTGCTTTTCTATAAATGGTTTCTTCTCAAGACAACCTTATTCATTAAGGTTAGCTTGAGAGTAATGACAATGCTAATGGTAAAATTCATTGTGAACGAGTTCCATCTATACTAATCGAATCTTCACATCAGCAATTGAATTAAATGAATTTGATAAGAAAAATTAAATTTTTTTTACATTTATTTAGTTATTGACAGGGGCGTAAATAGGAAGGGCTCGCATGCGATGTTACGTCTTCTCTGGCTTTAAAAATTGCTTATGTAGTGCACCCCCTCCCCTTCCCAATACTTGAAAAGTTTTGTTATTTTGACTATATAGTAAAAAGGGCGAAAACATACATAAAGTAGAGATTTACTAACTCTTTGCCAAAAAGTTCTGAATTAAATCAGTCTTTATCGAACAAGATATAAAGTGAAAAAAAAAATTTCGCTTCGCGCATATGTGAAAACTTTTCAATTACAACCGACTTAAGAAGTCTGATGTATCATTTAAGCAATTTCTTATGATACTTTTTAGGCTTAAAGAGTTTCATTTTTTCAATGGTCACGAGCACGGCCGTCTTCGGCAGCAAAAACTTTTAAACAAATATCAACGATCTCATTCAACGACGATTTGATTTTTTGAAATGCGACAACAGTGAAATAGAATTTTCATCTGTCGACAAAGAAATTTCACTTACATAGATAGTATCAATCGCATAAGCGTAACCATATTTTGAAGATCTACAACGTATTTCTAGGAAGTTTTCATTAATGCTGCGTTCCATAAAATATTTTTTCAATTAGTAGACGCTGGCATGAACGCCTTCAGTATTAGACACATCCAGAAACTTTTTTGACTTTAAACCATGACGTTTTCCTTCCTCAAAATGAAGGAAGGTAGGAAAAACCAATGTTTTTTTCCTTATTATGAGATGTTTCTACGTCGAAAGTATTTTTTGTAACATAATGAGTAAAGCAAGATCACAATGCTGAAAAAGATGTAGATGGGTCTCTCAATCTAAATTACCTTCGAACAATCGTATTTTTCTTTTATACTCATCCATTCTTCTATCATTATACCTTTGTGTGCGTCTCTCTCCTTGCTAATTGATGCTTCTTTTCTGCTGTAATATTTACTCAACTGTATTGTCTATACAAAAAAAAACATAGAAAACAACTAAAAATTTCTTTCTTTCAACAAACATTATTCCAGTCAAAAGTTTTTCTACAACCCCCCTCTACAAAAAATTCATAGAACCACGTCATCGTTATTACACCCCCTGCCATCAACAGTGACTTATGCCCCTGATTCAAATAATGTCTTATTTGAATATAGACTTTTGCTTCACTATCTTTGGCATTTATTACAATTTTTATTTAGCTGCATGTCATGATTGATATCTCATGAATATATTTACCGCCAATTCTTCATTTCTACTTCATGTAAAAGTTTTTCATATTGACATCTAGAAATTGATTTTTTTTTAATTCATAGAGTTAACGAAAATTTTTCGTGTATCTTCTTTTTGAAGAAGAATTCTAAAAAAAACTTAATTGTCTATTTTCATCTTGAATTTGATGGTTGAATTCACAAAAAACTAGAGAAAAAAAAATCTCGTACCTATGAATAGTTCACAAACGAAAAACAAAAAAAAAATTGTAACTTCAATAAAAATATCTGTACAGAAGAATACACTCTATACAAGTTGTATTTCGATAAAAAAAAAATATCGTTGTCGATTTTGGTCTATAACTAATTGAGTTCATTTAAATATAAATGAGCCTAGTTGTGTCGTGGTCGAAATCTTTTTGGACACTTGAGCCATGCTTTAGCAAACTTCTTTCGATCCTTTGATGCAAAATCTAATAAATACCACGTGAATAAAAACAACTAATAAAGATTCTCTATATATTATTTACATTCTTTGCATTGTTTTTCAGTTAATGGACCCATATCATATCCAGAAAAGCAACAACAATTATAAATACATAAAATTAACAATAAAAATGTAATCAACCAAACACGAAATAACATTTTGATAGTCAATAAGTCTATAAGAAAAAGAGAGAGTTTGATAATGTAAGAAGTAAACTAAATTCAAAATATAATGTCTAACTTAAATTGCTATTTTATCTGCGAAAATGCACGCTGAAAATGAGTAATACTTAAATGAATAACCGATTTTTTTGAGAACGTTGCAACTCGTCACGGTTTTTTTTTTTTGATATTTTTGTCGTAACAGGGCTGTCGTAACGAAAGTACTGTCAAAAGAAAAACTGTGACGAGTTGCAACGCTCCCATTTTCTTTTTACAACTGGAAGAAATGAATCACATTCATCTTTACTCAATTTTTCAGAAGGCGCAAATTAATAATAATTCATGACTAATCATAATAAAATGAAAGTAGCTTCTTTTTTAATCCAAACTACTCACACAACTATTGACGTCGAAATTACAGTACTATACAAAGTAAGCTATGGTTTTCATAAACGTTGCTAATTACGTAGTTGAAAGAAGGAAGAAAAACCTACGCCTACTTTTCCAACATGATTAAAAGCGCATGTAAACTCAAACAGATATATTATTATACGATGGTTATTTGTTCACTGCAAAGAAAAAACAAATACAAAAAAGGTTAAAATAGATACATCTATTAAGAGAAAGTGACGCATAAAAACTATTACTCATAAATAATAAACTTCATGTTTACCAAAGAATTATATCCATTTCTAATCAATTGACTAAAAACAGATTATCAATATTCCATAAAAACACATATTATTGAGTATTTATTTATTCTCTATATAGAAAAGATTACTAGATAATAATCAAGATTTTGTTAAAGTGAATAATAATTGTTTATCAGAAGGAATATGTATTTTAACAAATTGTATAAAAATATTTTTTATTATTTCTTATAAACAATGCCATCAAAGTAAAATTTATATTAAAAAAAAGTAAATTTTTCATGGAACAAAAAGTCGCACATTTCATTCATGCGAAGTTTTCAATAGTTGTGAACCAATGTATAAAAACGATACGGATAAATCTAGCTAGAAAATCTCGATGAAAATAAATTTAATAATAAAAGAAAACTAAGTCTTGTATTTGAAGGACGTTTACGAAACAAAACTTCTATTTCTCATATTATTTTCCAACCTATTTTTCTCTCTATTATTCCACCAACTTTGTACAAAGAAATTTTCTTCAAACAAAACCCCATTAACCCTTTGAGGACCGATGGGTTATTTTTAACCCATCTACTTTTCAGTAAAGAATAAATGCGCAAAACCTCGGATTTAAATCCGAGTGTTATGTGTACTTCAAAAAATGAACAGGTATTTTTATCATCTGAGACATATTTAGGCAATTTGCTTTCTGTATGCAGTTTTTGTGCATTTTGAGACCTTTTTCAGATGATGTTTTCTTAGAAAGCTACGATTTGGTTCAAAACTAATATCAGATTTAGAATCAGCGTTAAAAACTGAGTCGATTTATATATGTTGTGAATAGTTGTGAGAAAAAAATTTTTTTTAAAAATCCCTGTACCTCCCCTCAGGGATGGTCTGGTCAATAATGACAATTTTTTCGATAACTCAGCCATTTCTTGATGGCTCCTTTTCATGTTCGAACTCGACCGAGACATTGTTAAGACTGAACTGTGTAGAAAATTTCATCATGATCTGACTCTCCTTTCGAAAGTTATCGTGTATACGGCCGGCCATACTGACTGATTCTAGAGTGTACTCACTTTTTGAGTACACAAAAAGTGTTTCATTCACATTAAACTATTAAATATGTGAGGTCATTAAGGTCATAAACAACTGCATTTGTCATCTCATACTTTTCTTTCTTTCTTTCTTTCCTTCTGTCATATAAATTCTTTTCAAGTATCCGTTGTTCTTGCTGCTAAGATATAGTGACGTCATAATTTATCCCTCCTTCTCTAATCTTTTTTTTTCGAGAATATTTTCATTCTCTATTGAATACATATATATATATTCCCGTTGTCACTGACGAATTTACATTGTTCTTGAATTTGTAAAGCATATCAATTCTCTTTCGAACTTGTACGCTCTATTTCTTTATACTGTTTGTTCAATTAAAACTAAAGAAATGGAATTCTATGAAAATAATGAAGTCGCCGAGGAGTCCTGTGATTCATATGCCAGTGATGATACCAGCGAGTGATTTCGATTTCGATTATGATGAACTAGTCGATGATTTAGATGAGCTTGAACTTTCTGATGAAGATTTGGATGTATATACAGAGGAGCTGGATTCAACCAATGAAAGTCATATCCCGGATGGCGCTCTACCTCAATCTCTCTCAAAGAGCGAACTTCAGTTTCAGTCTTTAGGACCTTTTTTACTGAAGAAGTTTTAAACCTGATCACTTATTAAACAAACATTTATGGAAAAGGAAAGGAACGAAATAACAATCAGAAGAAAATGAGTAACTGGAATGATGTGAGCAGCAAAGAGATTGAATCGTTGCTCGGATTGATTATTCTAATGGGTATCAATAACTTGCCAAATATGAAACTTTATTGGAGTAAAGATATGATATTCCGTAATACATTTATTTCTTCTATCATGTCAAGAAATCGTTTTCTTCAAATTTTTTATAATATACATTTGGCTGATAGCTCATTGCAACCAAAACGAGAATCTAAAGACTATAGTAAAATTTACAAAGTTAAGAATTTTACTGAAATGTTACGGAGAAATTTCCAAAAAAATTATAACCTTGGACGCTACGGTACAATCGACGAAAGCATGATAAAATTCAAGGGAAAATCAAGCCTCAAGCAATATTTGCCACTAAAACCAATAAAAAGAGGTTATAAAGTTTGGTGCTTATGTGATCCAACCACTGGTTATTTATTCAACTATCAAATCTATTTAGGAAAAGAAGAAACCAGTGGAAAAGAAACACCTTTGGGCGAACGTATTGTTTTCGATCTGATATCTGGCCATAACTTCCAAGGAAAACATCTATATTTTGATAATTTTTTCACTTCTCTCAGATTATTAGAAAAGCTAAAGCTATAAAACATAAAAGCTTGTGGAACTATCAGACCAGATCGGGCAGGTATTCCATTGGATTTTGCCAAGAAAAATAAAATAGAGCGAGGAGATTACAAGTCAATGATTGCCTCGAACAGCATCGTTTTCATATGGATGGACACTAAACACATTTTCCTGGCTTCAAATTATCATAAAGATAATGAAGTTGTTCCGATTTCCCGTCGTTTGAAAAATGGCCAACGTATTACAATTGCCTGTCCAAAAGCAGTAAAAGATTATAATCAGTTTTCACATGGAGTTGATCGGTTTAACCAAAGAATATCGTGCTACAATCTCGATCGAAAGTCTAAAAGGAACTGGCTGCGAATGTTTATTTTTTTTCTAAATGCATCTATTTTCAACTCATTCGTTTGTTATAATCAGTTAGCTCAAGATAAATTAACATACTTGAACTACATGGTTTCATTGGCGAAGTCTCTCTGTTCCGGCAGTGAACGAATAAGTCGTGGAAGACCTCCTTCTGAAAAGACGTCTAAACTAGCATCACCAAAAACTGTCCTTAATTTTAACAATGAAATGCATTTGCCTGTGACAGCAAAAAAGAAGAAGATGTGCCTATTGTAGCACCAATGAAGCAATAGATTATCGATCCAACATCGAGTGCTTTACTTGCAAATTGCCATTTTGTTTAAAAGATGGAAAAAATTGTTTTTTCGATTATCATAAGATTTTTATGTAGCCCTTTTGAGTTAAAATAAAATAAAAAGGTTAAAAAATATTTTTTTCGATTAAAAAAAATTCGGTCCTCAAAGGGTTAGTCTGAATCTCGCTCTATGCGAAGATGCTATGTATCTTGAAACTGTGTGTCGATTATTTTTCATTCATATAATTTCACCTAGAGACATTCTCAAAGCGCTTGAAAAATTCTATAAATTTACCTGAAAATTTTTGGCAAAAATATTTTAATTAGTCTTCGCCACATGACATTAGAAGTTATGTACTTGACCTGTCGCTATGG
The DNA here is from genome assembly GCA_905250075.1 of Rotaria sp. Silwood1. Lineage (NCBI taxonomy): Eukaryota > Metazoa > Rotifera > Eurotatoria > Philodinida > Philodinidae > Rotaria > Rotaria sp. Silwood1. Next base: position 52,583 of record CAJNOP010000856.1, on the reverse strand, counting down.
TTTTTCGAAACATTGATAATTTCAGAAGTGGATGAGTATCTTCAGCCCTGTGGAAAAAAAAGTTATCGAAATCAAGTGACTGGAACTCGACTCATAAACATTTTTCTTTGCAGAACATAATGGAACGATCATTGCTCTCTTCACTCATATCGTTTCTATGTAAATCTTAATGTTTATTGTTCAATAAATATTTTCAAGGTCATATACAATATTGTATTCATCATCTATTTGGTTTTACTTGAGAAACGATCTTAAATCGAAATGATTCCTCATGACTAAAACATTTTTAATTATACCGAATAAGAAATTGATGTTAAATGGTTTTTGGTTTCTACAACATTATTGATAGTTCATTTGAATAACATATGAACAAATGTACTTAGAAAATAGAAAAGTTAACCTATTTTCCGTGGTTCAATGATCATTAGAAAAAAAAACGTTGACATCAACTCGATGAACTTTGAAAAAAAATTATTTCCAAATATTACAAAAATGCTAGGGCAAGTTTAAGTTAAAATAAAAAGCACGATAGTCACAGAAAAATGTATTAATAGCATACATCTTTAAATAGATTTAATCATATCAATAAAAATATTTCAAAGCATTTATTGTTTGTCATTCGATTATTTTAGAAGATAATGCTCATGTGAGTTTGAAGTTGATCATCATATTCAAAAAATAGAACATTTTATGAAAAACATGATTTAACTGTAATAGTATTTAACTTGATCTAAAATATTTAGGTTTATTTATATAGTTGTATTAATACTTCTTTTTTTTTTTTTTTATAAAATATGAACAAAAAGAAAAAGAAATTCAGGAGAGAAAAGGGGGAGAGACTTTAGTTTAACACCTAGTACTCTTAATCAAAGCATTGAGAGTCAATACTGATACAATCATCATTTTGCTTACTATCAATCGAAATTCGATGGGTGAGAGGTGTACCCACTCCACCTTTACAGTCTTTTTGTGAGATATTTATTTACATGCATTTCGCCTTATATCCTCCGACTCTGAAAACCCTCAAACGTAGCTTATTTATATATCAAGTAGGATGTGGGCGTGGCTGCGGAAGTAGATAGAATGAATGTGGTTGTTCACTTCACGCACTCACACCTACATCCATGATTAGGTTTTTGATTGTGTTAGAAAAGTCTTTTATGCATCATAGGAGTTTCTTTTTATTGAAGATTGAGATAAATTATTGTTTATAAGAACGTCTCTATAATGAATAAACATATAGTAACACAAAAAAGAAAGCAAGAATCTTTTTTTTTTATAAAGAATTGACGGGAGTTGTTATATTAGAACATAGATTGCAAAGATTATATCTTATTTCTGTATACGTCATAATATCTTCAATACTTAGCTACAAGTTCATTGAAACTGTTTTCTTCACAGTATTGTTTTTTTAAAATATCTACAAAATGCACTATTCCAACATCTACCGTTTTATTTGATGTGACATCGCATGTTTTCGATCTCTGCATCACAGAAGACATGATCAGATAAACTTGACAAAAAGACTCTCTCTCACCTTATTTTTCCAAATATAGAGGCAATATATTTCATTCAGTTACATTCAATTTTATTGCTTTTTAGATGAAGCACCATAAGCATCTTCATCAAAGAAAAAATGACATTAATGTAGTACAATGCGACCACGAATTTCATTATTAGTACTGACCCAAATCATATCTTTTTCAGAAGACATAATTTAGTCGATTTTTCTAGGTCACTCGTTTTTGATCACATAATCCAACGAAGTACGAATGATTATCGTCGATCGCATTTTTCGATCTACATACAGAAAACGAAGGTAAACGGCTTTTTAAGATGCGTATGGAATTATGATCAGAATCTATCATCGAGAATTGAACATAATTCGCTGTAAATTGTTTCTAAGATCTTGTTGTTTGTGTAGGGATCGGAAAAGAGTAGCAAGTATAATGCAAATGCATATGTTAACATCTATGTGTATAGTGCAATGCATTGTATGTTTTCAGATTTGGTTCGATCGAAGGTGAAGATGCATGAGTGTCTATATTGAAGAAAAATTACAACGATATGAACGTAAACGACAGTTAATTTTTCACACTATATATATATGTAAGCATCGGCAAGATTCTTTATTCCATGCGAGATTTAGTGTTGTAAATGTCTGCATCGGAGAAGACACAGTGGAATCAGTCAAATGAAAATTCTATTCTCCTTACCATGTTGCAGGATATGGGTACGGGAGGGATGTGCAGTTGTAGGCGAAGACAAGACACACTCCCACATCCACCCATATTCAAATTCAACATAAAAAAACAAGCGGACTCATATATGTTTTGCTAAATTTCCAATTGTTTTTCAAGCAAAAAGTGAAAATCTACATTTTTCTACCTGAGTTCTTTGACTTTTCAATATAAACATTCGACTAAAAAAAATCATATATTTCAATAAATTAGAGATGCATCTGCATACAATAGATGTTTGATTTTGAATTGGAACTTTCATATAATCATTACAATGAAGCATAATACTGATAGAGAAAATCTAAAGTAAAGAGCAGAAGTTTAATATTTTCGTGCCACATTTAGAACCAAAAAATTCTCAACACTAGAAAACAATTGAAAAGAGCAACTCATACTTCTTTATTTGTAAAGAGGCGATTCGAATAGCATACAGATCAGAGACTGAAACGAGTCAAAAAACATTCGACTCGACTCGATTCAAACAACAAATTTTGAAAATCATATTTCATTTGATAACAATAAAAAGTAACACAATTAACAAACCTCACAAGAATGAATTAAGAGAAAAAGCTTTAAGTTAGATTAATTGCTTGTTGTTGTCAATGAAACGGGAGAAAATCAAATTATTGACCGTTGAAAGATCAAGATTTGAGTGCCTCTGAGTCAATAGTCTGGTTAGCTGAAATGAATTGACGTTCAATAGATCGGCATACTCGAAAAAACTGAGTAAAATCTGTAACAGAAGATGTTTGATCATCGAACAAATATAGAGCTGAAAAGAATAGGAACAATTCTGTCACACTTTGCGTGTATTGATTACTTACAGAGGCTAGTGATTGATTCATCGCGGTCTAATTAACCTCTTCATAGACAATGATACGTTGAATACAATGAAAGTCAATGTGTATCATGCGTTTTAGTTTATTTAATGACGCCTATCCATGAAGGTTTATTTATTCTATTGTTTTTTTGCGACTGAGTCATTTCAATGAGTTAATATTGTATTGTAAGAATTTATGAAACAATAATGACGTCTAATGCCAAGGTACAAATAAAAGAGTCACTGAAAATTTTCCAAAAAGTCGAGTTCTTCGAGTCAAACTTGGTTCGACTCGGCTCGGGAGGGGGTCTAGTTCCACTTGACTCGTTTTCGGTCTCTGATACAGATGACTATATTGTTTTATTAGAAGAGCAAAACGCAAACTTTGCTGAAAATCATTTGGTAAAATTCGTGAAACTAAAGCTCATGATCTCTTACAATCTGTACATAATTTGTGACGAACCTCTGAACGATTTTGCTACAATGAATCCTATATAAAGAATCTATAAATCAAACTAGTGAGACCACAAACTACAAAGTAAAAGAATTATTGGTTAGCTTTCTGCAAACTTTTTTCACAGATTTTGATAGCTGCTGATTAATGTGCATTGGTTCCAATGCAACTTCATCCAAGCAAAATATAGTATCATATTCTAAATCAAGTGCATAACTCAAACTAGCCATGTTTGATTATTATAAAAATAAAATCAGCTGTAACTTTGCAATACTTTCATTCTACACACTCATATGGTTTCTTGCATAGTTATGAAAACATAAACATTCTGCGAAAAGTGAAAGGCAATATGTGAAGGTAGCAGTCTCGAATTGGTGCTACGTGTATATACATTAGAATATAAAATAATGCTAAATCAATGCTAACACCTAAGCATTAACTAATTCTAATGTCAATAATGCTTATGTATTAGACTTAATCATTAATGCTAATGTTAATTCTAATATGACACTCCTCATCAACATGTTGTTTTATAAAGCTTACAAAACAGCATATTCAGAATTAATTCTTGTGCTGACTTCTAACCATTATGCTTTCTCGCTTAAGAAAAGACTCATTAATAAAAAATATTCTGGCGTATCTTTCATGATACACATTCCATGACATCGATGTATGGCGTCAGTAAAATGTAGATGACATTTATATTGTCATCCACCATTCAAGATAATTTCAGCCGAGGCATTACTTTAAACTTACAAAGAACTCAGACACGCGCTCAAACGCTTATCTATGAATAAAAAATATCAGAAAGTCAGAACACATGTTGAGGCATGTATGTGTGCAAATACAGGACAAAGATATTTGCGTAGGATATTGTTTTGCATGCTTTCTTAGGCAAATATCGCATATTCAAAGGAGTGGGTGTCATTTGTGAAAAATGCAAATGCAGAGAAATAAGCTTCAGTATAAAGAGCAACCGTCAAATCTTCCGATAAATACCAATATGAGGTTCGTATCAGTAAATATTTCATTACATAAATGATTAGCGCATTTCACATTAAGAGGTTTTGTGTTAATCATCCTTCCGATTATTGTTGGAATATGCATTGTGGCAACGGCCATCGTGGTGCTTATCCTTTTGACTAGAGACTCCAATACAACTGGTACGTTGTTGTTGAAAGAATAAAAATACATGACAATGTTCTCATCGAAGGGAACAATCATGGCAGCTCAGCATCTTTTCAATAAATATGTCGAAAAGATGCAGAGGCACTAGAAAGTGCTGCCACTGATGTTCGAAGACTGAAAAAGTGTTGAAGGAATTAAATCAAGGACTAAAGATAAACTCTTATAAATGAAAATACTGTAGTAGCTGCTGCTCTGGTTTGTCTATTTCTGAATGATCGCTCTAGTGATGAAAAGCTATTGTTATTATGAAAGGCTCCATGAGAAAAGTTGTTCAATTCGGCGTATAGCAATCTATGAGAATACACCTTCTTGTCTTGGTCTAACATCCATCATGTTGATCGAGAAATTTATGATTTCTCTCATGCATGAAAAAAGATGCAAGTAATTTAATTCAACAATTCGATCTTTTGATTACATTTTCACTATGTACCACTCAATTCTTAGCGCTGCTATCCTACGTGAATGTGGGTATAGGTCATTAATAGATTCACAAACCCACACGCACAGTTATCTCCTTTTTTTTCATAAATGAGAGAAATTGTAAATATCTTGAAAGAAATTCATTCCTCTGATTTTTGCGTCTAATAAATATAGTGAAGTGACATTTACTTCACAATGGATGGCAGAGCTTTTTACCTATGTGATGAGTGTTTGACAGAGGTAAAAAAAAGGTATATTCTCATAGATGACAATGAATCACACTGAAAAAAAGTTTTATCGAGCATATCTCGACTTAATTTTCCCAAAATATGGTAAAATTGTGCATGCGACCAGAATTTGACGACTTACGAAAATGTCGAAGAGATGAGACAGATCAGTCAAGATCTTAGGCTACGTGCATCAAATTCTCTCTTGAGCTCATTACCTTTTTAATTCTCTAAAAACGATAGTAGATTTGAATATATTACTAGATCGAATTAGCTCAGACTGCAAAAGTTCAACTTCTTCGTTGCTATGCCTCATCGAAAGCATATCACACTTAATGTTTTGATTTTTTTACGAAATAGTTTTGAGCCGTATCGTACATTCAAGCCAAAACTGTTCTCCTCAGATTCTATCGGAACTGGCAATTTTAGCAACTTATCATAGGTCAAAATATACTGCGTTCTGGTCATACTTGACACTCAAAAGTGAATGTAATGAAAAAATCTGCACGAAGAGTTCGCATAGCTTTTTGACAACTTAAAAATCTATAGAAAATTCAAATGAATTCTTGTACATTATTTTTCTAATGTGTGAGGATATTGTAAAAGGTTTTGGTGATTCTGGTTTCTCTTAGTATGGCAAATATAATTATGAACCAAATATTGAAACATTAAAATGTACTAAGGCTTCCGCACAACTATTATGTTGCAATTGATTTACTTAAATGTTTTTTTTCCTCTTTGCATAGTAGTATCACTTCCAACAACAACAACAGCAACAACAACGTTGAAAACAACCATAGCCACAACAACGTTGAAAACAACCATAGCCACAACAACGTTGAAAACAACCATAGCCACAACAACGACAATCATTGCATGTAAGCTTTTTCTACTTTGATATCAAACCGTAACAAGAATTAAAGAACCATCGCGTTGTATCTAGCGGCGTAACCAGAGGTTTGACGATGGTAGGGTTCAGCAACGCTTAAATATCCGGTGGTAGGGCTCAGGTTACTGAGGTCTGTGGGGTGGTAGGGCTTGTGAAAGGATTCAGCTGACGATGCTAACACCTGTGGTAGGGCTGAGCCCCCCTGGCCCTACCTTGGTTACGCCACTAGTTGTATCGAGTTGATTGGTGGTTCCAGGCAAAAATACAATCTACAGCAGACAAAAGTTTACAACCACATGCACTCGAGTACTCTCCATACTAGTGATGAAACCAAGATTTTGAATATGTTGTGATGGAAAAAGAGCTGGTTAGCCCCAAAATTTTTTGATCTACGCAGGTTGTACTCTTTCTTGTATTTAGGAACATTTTGAAAGCTAAAACAATTGATGATGCTCACTAGCGTAGAATCCAAAGGAGAAAATGCGAAAATTTTCTACTGCATCAGTACTTCACTGTGCTTTAGAGTAATCCAAGGACATGTCAATGTTATCCTCTAGAATTATTGAGCTATTCCAAATTCTGTTATTAACGTGTATTACATGTATATTAGTATGAATCCATTTTACATAAGGTTGTTTGATAATAAAATCCAAATACTTCAGCATTTGAGTATTAGTAAAATACAATGGTGATTTGGCCTTTATTACCAGACAAACTTATATAAACTGGATTCACACATTGAGAGTAGACTTCATACAGCTAAAAAGTTCTAGAGAATACTTGAGACACAGTCCTGGAGTACCATAAAATACGGAATCTTCGGCTTTTTCCTTAAATCAATAACACGCAAGTTAATACATTAGAAGTAAATAGTTTCAATCTGGTATTCAAATTTTTCAATAGAAACCAATTTGAAGATCTCTTGCTCCCGTGATCCGACGCATCTTGGAGAACTTTTGTTTTCAAACGTTTCTACTATGATGTCTTGTTCTCGGACTTCAGCGGAAACTAGTTTTGTAAATTTTTTAACTCTGACATATAATGATAAAATGTCTCCAACTTATCACACATGTTGACCAGACTGACATTTATTTATTCATAAGAAATGAGAGAAAAGATAAAGAAATATTAATCTCTTTCTTAAAATGAGTCCTTCCCCTCAGAATTGTTAAAATAAATACTATATAATAGGATAAGTGGTGTCTTTCTATACAAGAATCTGCTTGTTTTTGTCAAAATTGATTTATTTTTAAACCCAAATTATTTATTTATAGAACGCATCAAAATATGAGTTATTGTGTCCTGAACAGATATTATTAGCACTGCACTCAGTTGGAAAGCTATTTCTCATGTTTTTCATATGGAAAAATGACAAAGTTAAGTTTTCGACAAAAAGCACGCTCGAACATCGATTATATTGTTGTTGGTTTTTCTAGCGCCTTTACTTTAACACGCGTTGTTTTAACAAGGATGGATCTAGTCTAATGAATTTGATCAGTTTGAATTAAAATATGATTGTTTTTCAATATTTTAAGTATAATAGATTCAAAATCGATCAACTTTTTACTTGTATGACAATCTACGCGAGTATTTTGACTTGGAATTTTCTTTATAGGTTTCTCTTCATACTGAACTAATTTTCATGCCAGTATTCTATCGAAAACTTGTCGATTATGGATAGTTTTGAGAGTATACTAGAAACACTTAATAAAATGACATATATCTTATTTTAATTTTAGATTGATTGTTGATTTTCAATATGTCAATTAAAAGAGCTTGAAAACTAACGAGTGTTCTATAGAAAATAGATATTTTATAATTTTGTCGATAACTTTATAAGATTTAATTACACTGACTTATGATTAAATGTCAAAATGTAAGCCGATCGATTCTATATCAATCTCTATGAACGATTTAAAAATTAAAGATTATCACAAAAGATTATTTGTAGAAGTTTGACGCATAGTAAATTAAAATATTTGTAAAAAGGTACTTTGTTAAAAATTGATGATTCATATTTTATAAATAGATCTCAGCCGTCAGCAGTTGATAGCCTGAAGTTTTTGTTCCCTCAATGTAAATAATTCAAGACATGTTACAAATCTTTTCTTGTAACTTTGTTTTATTTGACACTAATATAAAACTGAAAAGACTCTATGTTTCTTTAACGATAGAGTAATGTAAAAAATTCATAATGAACACAAACTTTGTAGTCATATTTTGGTATAATATAAACCTAAATTCCAAAGATAGTTCTGAAACTTGAATCTCAATTAATGGTATTGATTTGATATGAGCAATGTATATCTGTAACAATCTTGATTACCCTAGGTGCTCACATATGTCTTAAATTGTCCATCTTGAAATAACAAATACTTTAAGCCATCAACTGAAATCGACTTTTGAAATATGAAGGATCAATTCTTAACAAAGTACCTTTTTACAAAATATTTTAATTTACTACGCGTCAAAATTTCACACATAATCTTTGGTTTTTAAATCGTTTATAGAGTTTTGTACAGAACCGACTGGAGTTCTCTTTTATATAAATCACGAATCAAGGACATAGAAGCGTACAAAGTTATGGGTAAATTTATACGAAGATAATTCTTGATGAAACACTGGCTACATGAAAATCAGTATCTATGTTTAACTATTTTATCTCTGGAATTAAATTTACCAAGTCTTTATAGACATATTAACTTGTGTTACTTTTCTACCAGGTTTCTTGTATTCTCTTCTTTGCCTGAGTCAGATTGTGTTTGAAAATATTGAAAATGCTGCGAATTAGTGGAGCATACTTTTCTGTACAAGTTGGTTATATTTTAAGTCGAGATGACATCTATCTTCCTGAATATGACACCATTATTCTATGAATGAGTCAGAAGTGACAGTCAATTGATACAAAAAAAAAGTACTAGATTCGTATTTTTCGAACTATTGATCCAATTTCTTCACATGCTATTTCTTTTGCAAAACTGCATTTATTCTTTGATTGGAAAGTACTTTTGTGAGAAGTAGACTTTATTCTATTCATGTTAGTAATCACTTAATTTTCGTTTCTGACTCATTCATAAAATAATGATGTCATGTTCAGGAAAAAAGATACTATCTCATTTCGAAACATAACCAGTTTATATAGAAAAGCATTCTTTACAAAGTAGTAGTATTCAAAAATAAAATTTAGACACAACTTGACTTATGCAGAAGAGAGAATACAATATCTCTTATAGAAGTTTACCACAAGTTAATATATCTATAAGAATATGGTAGCTTTACTTCCGACGATAAAGTAGTTACAAAAAAAAAATACTGTTTTCAATACTTTTCGATGTTACACTATAAGGAGAATTTTAAGTCCAAAAAAATCTCGCAGACTATCACAAAAGCAAAATTTGGATCAATTTAGGAACAGTTGAAAAATTCATTCTCTAAGTGTTTGCTCAATGATTGTAGACGAGAGGGATCGTTGTGGCTCCAAGAGTTGTCTACATACATATACTATATGCTAATGCTTACAATATGGATGAAACCGAGCCATGATGAATGATGTTTTTGTCAAGATAAGAATCGACCAAAACACACTCACTCTGATTATTGATCAGTTGTGAAACCCATTGTGCTTATATATATTGAAAAAAGAACATATCTCGACTTTACAGCAAAGATAAGAAAAAAATGCTAATGTCAGTTTCTGGTTTTTTATCTTCTCTGTCGAGTAAGAACATCTGGGCAAAAAGCTCGGCAATATTTTTCGGACTAGATTCATCTTTAGCAAATTCTAATCGCTTTGCACTCCACTTCTGTTACTTTTTTCTCATAACTTGGACTCGACGAAAAATTTAGTTTGTAAATTTTCAATTTTCTATCTCCAAAATTAAATTTTAGAAGCAGAGGCTTGTTGAAACGCTTGGATTGGCTCATTAGTGGCAAGCATTCATTTCCCACTATTGCTAAAACTGGCATACAGTAACAAAACGCATTAAACTGGGAGCAAGTCGTAGTTTTTTTTTCGAGTGTCATTTGTTTTAACGAGTGTTTTTCAGTCCTACAATTGACTGAGGTAATTTCTTCAAAATAGACTGTTTTCTTTTAATTAATTTCTGATAAGATAACCTTCAATTCGAAATTCAATGTTAGCTTGAAAATCGAAGTTTTCTCTATACACAGACGAAGAACTTCGCGCAAGTGCTTTCTTTAGATATGGCAATGTTTAGCGATACTATTAATTGGATATCTGTTCAAGATCTTTGTTATTGCGTGTACATCAGTTGTTTTTCATAATTTATTCGTTCGAATAGGAAAAATACGTGTCAACATTGTCGTCAAGTCGAGCAGGATATTGTGAGATGACATATAGATCAATTGATTTTTGATAAGAATCATGCATAGATCTCACGTGCAAATCACATGAAACATGAATTGATCTTTCTTTGTAGGTTGGTTATACGCAGGTAACATCACTACTGCACGATTTGAACACACCGCATCCGTCTTAACAAATGGAATAGTTTTGATCAATGGTGGATCTTCAAGTAGCAGTTCAGATAGTGCTGTTACAGAACTGTATGATCCATCTACAGGAGTGTGGACGAATAGTGTCAACATGATTAATCCGCGGTACTATCACACAGCTTCTGTATTAACAGATGGCAAAGTGCTAGTTGCTGGTGGGCAACATATGGCAGATTACTTAGCGAGTACAGAATTATACGATCCATCAACAGAATCGTGGACAATGATTGGAACTATGAGTACAGCACGATCGTATCATACTGCATCCATATTAGCAAATGGAACAGTTCTAATTACCGGTGGAGAAACTATCGAACCTATTGAAACGAGTGAATTATACGATCCAACAATAGGATTATGGACAAAGACTGGCAGTATGAAGGATGCACGATATCATCATACTGCATCTGTTTTAAAAAATGGGAAAGTATTAGTTGTCGGTGGATTTTATTATGATGACGTTTCTACTGCAGAATTATACGATCCATCAACAGGATTATGGACATATACTAACAGCATGAACGATGCACGACACTTGCACACTGCATCTGTATTAGCAAATGGAAAAGTGTTAGTTGCTGGTGGAAGTAGTAATGATGTTGCATTAAATAGTGCAGAATTATATGATCCATCAACAGGGTTATGGATAATAACTGGCAGCATGAATCAGGCACGATATTCGCATACTGCATCTGTATTAGCAAATGGAAAAGTGTTAGTTGTTGGTGGAGAATCAGATGATGATTTTTTAAGTAGCGTGGAATCTTATGATCCATTAATAGAATCGTGGACAAAAATCAGAAGTTTGAATATTAAACGACGGCTTCATACTACATCTGTATTAACAAATGGAAAAGTTTTAGTGGTTGGTGGAACTGGGGATTGGTCTTACTTGAATAGTGCAGAACTCTATGATCCATCAATAGAAGTTTGTACAGATACTAGCAACAAGAATACAACATTGGTATTAAATAATGATAACGTCTCATCCTTGGGTAATCGAAATTAGTTGAATTTGAAAAATACAGAATTATTTTCATGAACATTATTATATTGATATGGCTTTTATTTGACTGAAACTCTCAATGAATTTTTCATTCTCATAAGAATCTTTTGCTGTACTCTGTTAAAAGAAAAAAATTCCTTCGTTTCGGAACGATACAGTCCTGTGTATATTGCATTTTTACCGAAGCCCTAATTCTGAATAGAATGGATTTTTTTAAAAGAATACAATGCTTCACTAATACTGTTGTCATCAGTTTCTGAATAAATTGGCAATACTTTTCTTGAAAAGAGATATCTATCCTAGCTACTTCGCTACTTGCCAAAAATCAAGTTTATCTGAATTATTAATAAAAAATGAATAAAAGAACTAAGAAAGAAGAATTTCATAATGCACAAAAGAACACTAGAAGAAAAGGTAGAAGAGCACCAAGATAATAAGAAGCAGCAAAATAAAATGTTAAATGTATTCTACAACAGAGCGTACTGTTTTAGAATATTTCTACCATAGTATTCTCACCAGGCTTGGAACTAGAATTAAGAATAGGCCATTTTATATAACGAGACTTAATAAATGTGGGTATGGATTTAAGTGTCAGTGAAGAAGATCCATACTCACATCCAGAAAAAAAACTAAAGAAACAGAAATTGTCAATCTTATGAACAATATTATTCAAATGCTGTGTTATTTAATCTTTTCTTTGGCTTTCATGTACAGATGGTATGATGGATGTTGGTAATTATTTTGACATCGTTATGATTATACTTTTTGCTAGATTCTCTAAATAATAGAAAGATTAGATGATAGTTTAATGGATACAAGAGAGAAAAAATTAATGATATTAAACTTCATTGATTATTTTATGAAATATTGTCTCAGATACATGGTTAAATATAGTGTGAGAAGTTGATTAATGATATACATGATTTCACTTTTTCTTTAACATGAATTTCCAGAGAAAAACCTTCAGATTCTTACAATGACCTATTGATCATGAAAAGTAGAATGATACTTTTTTTTTGGTTTCTTCAAATCTGACAACTTTTTTTTAGATTCAGCGTGAAATACTAAATATAGAAAAGTCATTTATGAGACTATTCAGTGATAGCAGGATCATTATTCAGGCATTACAAGGGAAGAGGAGTTTAAAGTTTTGACAAGCATTTTATAATAGTATCTAGTTCTATTTACAAAGTAATACAAGTGATTATTATATTTCATAAGAACTGCTAAGGGTTACACTACAAAATTATTGCTCGGGTTTTTCGAGAATTTATTTACTTGGTGATGAAATTGGTTGTTATTGAAACTCATCACAGAAGAAGCTTTTTCTGAATCTATATCTGGTTGTCTCCACCTAACTTATTCTCGTACCCAAAACAAATGTATATTCGGAATCATAACAGCAAATATTTGACGAATAGGTATTGAGAAATAACTTTAGAAGCTTTATTTTCCTTCAAAATTTCCCACTGGTTCGCTTCAGGCGTTGAGTTGAAAACTCAGTTGGCTCAAAATACTGTTATTGGTTACTACTCATCTTTCTGATTGGAACTTGCAAGCATCTCACACAGTTATAATAACATTTTCAAGTAAATTGACTTCTTGACTCAACATCTGAAGCAAACCAGTGAGAAATTTTAGAAGGAAAATAAAGCTTCTAAAAATATTTCTCAATACTCATACGTTGGCTGTTTGCTGTGCTGATTCAAAATATGTTTGTTTTGAGTACTGGACTGATACTTCAGGGAAGCAGTCAGATATAAGCATGAGTTTCAATAAAAAAAAACATTTGTGTCACTAATTGAATAAATTCTCTAAAAAAAACCGAGCTGCACTTCTGCAGTACAACCCTTAACCATTCTTATAAAGTACAAAAGTCAGTTGTATCGCTTCTTTAATAAAACTCAATAGCATCACAAAATGCTTGTCTAAATTTTAGATCCCTCTACTCTTATGGCGCTTGTATTATGATCATGCTATAACTGAATAATCTCATAAACGACTTTTCTATATTCAATAATTCGCATTGAATCGGAAACACACAGTTTTTAAATGTAAAGAAAAAAAAACTCTGGTTTGATTTTGCATTTCCGACATTTTTTTTTTATTTCATCAGTCCATGTTTCACTACTAATATATCTGAAAAGCAGCAGCTGAGATTGAGCACTTTGTCATACGAGGGATCATTGTTCAAGGACATTTTTGTCGAGGAAAATTATGTGTGAACAATTATTTATGACGATGACAACTCTAAAACATTTATCAACAGACGTTCTTCAAAGCACACTGTTAGAATTAATTCTTCCAATTAATCTGATGAAAAATATTATACTTTTAGACCACATTATATTGAAAAAAAAATGTAAAATACCGAAGAAAATTTAGTAAATACCAAAAAACAATCTCGATAACCTTTTGCATAAGAATGTTTGATGCAAAAGAAGCGTGTTATTTTTATCGATAGATGGTTTGTTTGTGTAGCACACATTATTTTCTTTTTCGTTGATTACAATTTAAAATGGTAGATAATGAGACATATGATCATTGCAACTGTCAAGAATAATTCAAATTGTATCAATCAAAAACACATTAACAATACCTGTTTGAATAAAGAATGAGAAAGAAAAAATGTGATGATACAGCACGTTGTTTTTTTATGTGCATAGCATATTTACGACATCAGATGACAAAAAAAAGATGGTTTTTAATTTTAACTTTCAGTTGATATATTCTGAATATTATGCCTCTTCGTTGTATGAAAAGAAGCACTATGAGCTAGTGTACGGACAATGATAAAGCTCAGATATATTTTCTTTTGAAGCAGTGATTTCTGAGATTAAAAAGACAATATTTTCAAAAAATATGATATTTTATTGAGTAACAAATGTTGCAGAAGAAAACACAATTGACAATACTTCCATTGTAACTTCTAGAATTCTTATTGTACACCTTTCAAAGTTTTTGAATGAGAATCAGCGTAATTCCATCAAAAACCTGATAATCGATTCAAAGCATAGTTGTTTTCTTTTTATCGAAGATATTGTGATAGAAACAAGATGATCGTTAATGCAATTTCGAATTCAATTGACCGATCTATTTTTATTGAACATTTGGTCTTATTTTCACACCGCTAACATTTTACATTCAATTAACTATAATAGATAAATAACGAAAGACCTTCAAAAAGACACGTTGAGACATACTTAAATTCTAAAACATCAGCAAGCAAAAAAAGATATTTTTCTTCGTCCGATTGTTGTTTGCATTCTCTCTCAATATCATGAAAAACCTGTCATTTATAAATAATTACAAAAGAAAACAAAATAATACGTATATACAATATAATATGTGTGTAAAAATATACTTAGCTCTCTTACCTATACAAAGACATACGAATGTATGTATGCAATCATACAAGAGAGACTAAAAAAACAATCGAAAAAAGAGTATTTTTTTGTCCTTGAGAAAATTTAGATTGTAATTACTATGTTAAAGATATTGACGGAAACTAATTCATTAATTGCACCATTCTTGCTAATCGGTTTATTTCGACTGATACTAAGCTAGAAGAAATCAGAAAGAAAAAAAATTAAGGAAGATGTCTAGAAAATAAAATCTCATGCTTATATAAAAGAGTATTCTAGCTTGGTTTTCTTCATACTCTTTGATGTTCTTTCTTTGGTTTTTTTGCTCTCTTTTGTTTTTGTTATTGTTATTATTAAGTTTTTTCTTCTGAATTATTTCTCATTTTTTATCATTATATAAATAATTATCTTTGGCTGTAAATTAAGAGTGTTTTATTCTCTTTCAAACTAAACTATTGTAATGATTAAATTAGTGAAATTTATTTCAATATTACAAAGACCATTTACGATAGGTCATCTTTTACATAAACTCTCATTTTATGTAACAGGCTATGTCCGTAAAGCCTATGTTATTTTGTCTGAGTTATATACAGCGACATGAGAGTTTAATATTCTATCCCTTCAACCAAAGGCTCACATTTATATTCTAAAAGCTGAAATTGCAATATAACTGTCATACACAATAAAATTGCTGATCATCAAACTACATCAAAAGCCGTACAACAATTATTATGCCAATAATATTTATTTAGATTATGTTAAATCTTATTTCGATCATTGCACAAAGTTATTCGAAATGGTACCATTATTTCATGCTCAATCAATTGATTTCCTTAGAAAAATATTGAAAAGTTGGTGATGTCTTGCACATAGATGATTTAGATAAGAACTCGATGCATATGAACGTGTGAATTAGAGTTTTCACTACATCTACACACACACTCACACTCACATTCGATATTCAGAAACCGATGCCTGAACATATACCAGGATCTTTATTGAAAGCAGCACGAGGCTAAGGACCGCAAGTGAAATCAGTACAGGCAACGGATTGTTATTGGAATCATGACGGTTACCGCGGCTGTGTTAAAAACCGGAGATCGAACTGAAAAAGCGATACAGTTGTAGATGAAATTGACTAGCCTTGTTTATGTGTGAAAATATAGTTTGAGTTTGAATTTGATACAGATTATGCGTTGAAGAGAGCAACGATAGATAGTGAAAACAGAATATTTTGTCCGTCCTGTGCAATTGGTAAAACAAAATACGCTACTATTTGGTATTGTGCACCTCTTAGTGAATATTCAATCGACTCTTCATTGTTATTGATTAATCGATGTCAAGGGCGAGAGACAGCGCAAGCAAAACGACGGTAATATTTGTATGAAACCAACACAGTATAGGATTAATGAATCATGTTTTGTGAATATGCATTTATATGCGTAGGCGCAAAATCACAAGTTACTTCTTGATGTATATATAGTCAATATCGTGCTATATTCTCACTCATATAATAACTTCGATAGGTTGCGATATTATTCTGGTGGTGGACATACAATATTTCTCCTGAATTCAACGAGTAAGTGTATGTCTTTCAAAAGTGGAATATCTTCGGAAAGCCTTTATGCTCATGAGTATCGAACAGATATTAGGTACTCAAGCAGAATCAATAGTTTTGTATAGTATTATTTGTGTATTGCCACGATTGTTTCTCTTGTAAAGAAAACTTTTCAAATTGTTGCACGAAGTGAGCGGTAGAGATTAACTACTGCAAAGCCACTCTCGAATGCTATCGTTGCCAATCATTTCCTGCTACTACTTTGAGTATGTGCTTCCGTCAGTGCACTTCTATTGAGAGCATCATGCTGCCTTCAAACCGTTGATATTCTTTAAAGTTATCAGTTCAACACTGTCATTATATTGTGACAATATTATCTCGGTCATGCCGATATATTGATTTTCGTGCAACTGCTTATGCAAAAGCCCAGTGACACAGCTATCTTCTGTAAGAATTCGTCAAGAGATCTGGTCGAAATAACGAAGACCTGATCACTATATTGAAAATCTTCATTAAATAGTAGTAAGCCAACTTAATAATATGTTATTCATAGGCCTGAAAATTTCCAATCTAACTTTTAGAACTATGTGTCAATATAAAGAGGTGATAAAGCCATCGAAAAAGCTTGTTAGCGCAGCCCCTTTGGGACTGAAATGTGGAACTCACATATCTTCTTTGGTTTCGTTCTACTAATCACAAAATACCCAATATTTAAATTCCCCAAAGGATAATAGTTCTTTTCCAAAGATAATGGATTATCAGAAAATGCTGTGTCTTTTATCTCTATATTTCGAACAGAAATTTTTTTTGGCGAAGTTGCTACGGTCTGTAATGAGTGGGGGGAGGGGATGGGAAGCCGCGAAACCTTGATTTTAAAACTTACACTCACTATTTTCTTCGAAAATATATGTGAGTTCCACAAAGGTTTATCCCAGCGCAGCTTGCCTGCCCATTAGTAGATTTGTAGTTTTATGTAGCAAACTTTGGATCCAATCAAATTGGGATGTATGTTTGCAGTTAGAATTAAAAAAAGCAACAATAAGTCATTTGGTTGCGAAAGGGTGGAAAATCATTGTCCTAGATATCATCTCATTTACACGTTTCCAACAAACACTAAATACTGTATCTATGTAGATGATGCTCTTCAACATCAACTATTTTACATTTAGCTTTGAGAAAATAATCTTTTTGAATCAAAGTGTCGCAGATGATGTAAAAGTACGAGTAATCTATGCGAGCAAAAATTGCATGAGATCAACAGAATAGTTTTGGAGCCAAACCTTTTATTATAAAGAAATCCTTTATATTCACATATACTCTCTATCGTTCGTGAGACAAGTATAACTGAAATGCTATCTAAGAAAATGTTTGTTTGTTCTTTCGCAACCATACGATTTATTGTGGCTTCTTTTAATTCTAACTGCAAACATATATACCGCATTTGATGGGATTCGAAACGTGCTACATAATACTACAAATTCATCAATTGGCAAGCTTTGCTGGGATGAACTTTTTCAATGGGTCTATCGGGTCTTCGGGATGGGTGGGTGTGGATAAATATTTTTGCATTGTCCAAACACATATCACAACTCCACTTACACACCCATATGTACACTCAACATCTATGCGCACATCCACACCCACGCCAGGGTTCTAGTATAAGAATAATAAACTATTCAAAATAATGAGTTTTTTCCGGATATCATCAAGACGAAATTCGGACTTGATCTTAAATAGTCAAATGATCAATAGATTTATTTCATTTACAACAAAATACCATGGCACATGCTTCAATACAGTGAAAAAATCGTTACGATATCTTTTGTTGTTTGAGAGTAATCAAGGATTTACAATAAGGAGCTCCTTGTCAGACACCCTGTATATATAATTCAAAATCAATTTTCCCTTCTATGTAAAAAAAATTTAAGTTTATTCTAAATTCAAATTAATAAAAAATTTATTTTTGGATTTAATGATTTTTTTAAAATGTAAATTTATTACTTCTATTTAGAAACCAAGCCAACAACTTTGACTTCAAAGTGTGTGACATTTGTGAATTATCAATATAGCAAGCAATGTCAATGGAATTATTATATGAAAAAGATATGGATATAATGGACAAGTTGTAAGTTTGTCAAAGTTTCTTTCACCAACATTATAACTAACGTGCTAATGCCTACTAATCACACGAAGAGATTTCCAAGTGCGAATTCGTTTCTCGACCGGGGCAGTAGTCATTTAGTTAGCCATAGCCATCTACATAATAGTGTAACTTCGACTGAATTTCTGAACCTCTCAAGCTATGCAATAAATACTATTTTAATTATCTCTTGACCTATGCTAAAGATTTTTCGATAATATTAGAACAGTTCGAGAAGTATTCAATAAAATAAGCATAGTAGCAGTCGAAAAATTATTCTCACTGAAAGATCATACTTCATCAGCTCATCGTTAATACTGCTTTCGTTTTCTATTATCCAAAAGTGAATTATGCACCTTTTCTATGTTTTTATTTTAGGAAAACACGTACTAAATCGATGTTCTTCGGCACCGGAACAATCTTTGGGTTACTCTTGTTTGGTCTTCTCATCGTGTGCATATTATTATTGATATCTGCTCTTCTTAAAAACTGCAATGGGAAAGCTATGACGGAATATAGCTCAGGTTTGTCGAATCTCTCTTTCACCAAAATAGTAGATCATGCTGTTTGTGGAGCCCTTATTATGAGAGATTCAGATAGAGTATGAGAGGAAAGACATAATGCAAGAAATCAGTTTTCCGCTAACAGAAATGTCTAATAAAGGAATCCTGATAAGAAAAGCATACTATGACTCCTTCACCAAAAGATTATATTTACGGTGGTTGAAAGTATTGAGCTTGTTGAAAGGAAATTTCAATTGTTTCAAAGCCATTTTTTCCATTTTATTCTTCACACACAGTTAATTATGATAAAAAGAGTGTCGTTTAATAAATCTTCGGATAGATCTAAAATTACTACGAGAGAGAGATGAGCTTGTTCAGGAAGATCTGCAAATGATAAATATCTTCTGTCATGCGACTTAATCCATCCATCAGACTTTTTTTACAGAGCAACAGCTTCCACGTAGTATAAATAATCTCCTAAATCTTACTTCTTGATTCATGATTTTTGAAAACCAATTTATTTTTTATATTGATTATCATCGAGCGAATTTTTCAGACAATAATCGAGTTTTTTTTTGCAAAAATACTCTGAAAAACAGCTGTCCATGTCGATCATTCATTTTATGTTTTAGGCATTCATTCATTATCAAAGTCTTTATTACGACTACGACGTGGATCTCAACGCACTGTAGGAGGAGGAGGTAAACAGTTTTGTGTTTTATAAGTTTTTGCATGCATTGGTTCTAACATTTTCGCTAATTATTTTTGAAAACTTAAATGTGTCACAAAAACCAAAGAAATCGAGTTATCTACAATTTTCCTTTGGAATAACATTATAATAGATAGTTTGATCAACGAACTGCGCCTAATATTTAAAGAATATTGAATGCTTTAACTTCTGATAATTTTTTGAGTCAAAAAATCAGGATGTGCATATGTTTCAAAGGATTCAAAATGTCTTGATAGCGTAGTTTTGTCATTTAAAAGATATTTATGAAGTATTATAGCATGTCATTTTCGACGTACCACCTAGCATTTCGAAAAACCTGAGCTGCCATGGATTAGACAAAACTGTTTGCATAATCGCCTCTTTTGAATTGAAATTGAATTGAAACAAAACTGTTCTCTGAGTAAAGAGAGTTATTCATGAACTAACTAGTCTTTTTTCTGTGAATTTTTCCACTAATGAATGCTTCGGTGGACAAATTTCCAATTATGAGCTCAACAATTTCTTCGCATTTTGTGCAAAGACTCAGCAATAAAAGCATATCATTTTTTTTTGCATCATATAGAATATTTAGACTGACATTGACTCACAAAAATCCATCAATCAAGTGCTGCGAAAGTTATCAGTTTGTATACTAGCTGAGAAACCAATAGGACTCTTTCTTATGATTAACGTTACCGTTCTAAACGGACAAATCGAACCGAATCGATCGGTATACCACTATGAGTCATTCTTTATTTTTCTTACCTTATCCAAGTCACATCAACTCCTCAAATAGCCATATCTGCTTTCTAATTATTGCAGTGGTGATACGACAGCAATTTTAGATTACTTTTCACCTTTTATTTCCATAAGGCTTTTTGTGTCTGGGTAAAGAGCCCGTAATTCGAAATTCAAGTTGATGTCTTTTCTTGAAAGCTTTTGAAAATATTTTTTTCTGACTCAGCATAAAAATCTGAGTATGAAAACAGTATTAAAGTAGTTCTACTTCAAATATTGTATAAATATTGGGCACTAATTACTCTTACTCTAGATTGTTGATGACTAATTCTTCTACTCCTATCTAGTTTTTTCAGTTACTCAATGCAGTCAAACAGATTATCTCGTTCGATTCATCATGCTAACAATCATAAAAGTAAGCATCGTTTTTCTTCTCTTTCTTTTTCTTTGTTGAAAAAAAATTTTTTTTTTCTGAGCTATCTGTCAAATAGTTGGACTGTTGCTAGAAATTCTCAATTTTTCTCATGAAAGCTAAAATTTCATGTAATATGAATGTCATATTCGAAATGAGCGTCAACAACTTGATCGACGATTATGTGTCTGAACTTTATATAGCCTTTAATCTCTTGATTGGCTTACTTCTCGACGCTAACTTCAAATATGATATTTATATTACAGAAAATCTTAGTATTGATAAGAAAAAAATGAAGATTATGGGCGAAATTCCAACTATTCGGCTCGTAGTACAAAAAAACTAATCTGTTTCGACAAAGAAAATTAAAGAGATGAAAGTCGCTGCATACTTTAAGGACTGATACCATGATAAATTACATAAGACGAAAAATCATAAAAGAAATTCGTCTTACGAGGAAACATATAAGACTGCCGAACGCTGTTCGACTCCATATTTTGGCTATGAGTAGGACTCCGTGAGACTAAGAAAACCTTAGCAGGATTCTTTCTCATACACTGCTTGTCCGAAGTTAGAGGCGTTTTACTAAATCTTTGACTTACGGCAAGGTATCCACAGCAGAGTCAAATGAAGATATATCGGTACAGTATTTGGTTCATAAAGAGGTCTCATGATTCTTAGCATGTAGTAAAATTTTCAAGTAAAAATTGATGTTTCTTCCTAGAGATATTTAATACCTATGATAGCTTCATTTGTGTGACGTATTTATTATAAGCGGGCAGTTTTTGAAAGTTGAATGTGTCAAAAAGCAGACATTCGTTTTGGGTGAAAATTTTGGTGCAGGCTAGGAATCATTGAACCTCTTTATACATAGAATATCATATCGAAATAAATACCTTTATTTGACTTTACTGTGGACACCTTGTCGTAAATCAAAAATTTAGTAAAACCACAGTAAAGATACATTAACGGTGATAATAGGATATGCATATGTGATGTAAGTTTCGGGAGAAACAAAAAGTTCTTGTAGGATTGAAGAGACTTCAAACAGATTGTTCCTTGATATGTCTAAAAACTAATTCACCCTAACTAAAGAACACCATGATAGACAGATACATCCCGACAAAGACTAGAATAGTGATCTTTTAAAGTCCTACGTTTGAAAATATTTCAATTGTCACAGAAGATTGCAGCTGTAATATTACTTTATTTTCTCAGAATAGATTTTCTTAACAAAATTCCTCCATTGTTAGTTATACGGGTTAGGTTTCAGAAAAATCCTGATTAGACATAAGTGTGAAACATTTTGATATTGTTACTTTTATTCATGACTTTCTCAGTTTTTGTCATTGAAAAAACTTCAAGAATATCTTAATTTTAGGAACCTATACTTTAAACCTCAAGTCGAGTCATATTGGTGCGACAAGTACAGGGTTTGGAACTGGCAGTTGTCCAATATCTCCAAACGGCGATCCTTATGGTTGGCATTTCGTCCTCCCGGGCTCAATAACATACTTCGTTTCGATCACTTGCATATTTGCGAAGGCGGGCCCGATTACGCAAACGTATCCAAATCCAAATTCTAAGCATGCTTATCTTTATACCCCAACAGCCGATACTCTGCAGGGTTGCTCGGCTACAGTGACAGGCGGGTCTGTCTCATGGTTTGTTTTGAGTCATGTTTGCATCCCTAAAGGTAAGTAGATTTTTCATGGTTTAATATGCTCAATAAGCTATATCATTGAATTATTCTTATTTGAAGATAAATGTATCAGATGAATTTTTGTCACTCATCAATTTCCACATACTGAGATATAACTTTGAAGAAGTGATGTGTGAATTTGATAATTTCTGATGTCTGAAATTGAGACAAACTCATCATTAATGACTCATGTAATCTAGGAAAACTCAGTAAAAACTATTTAGTAGGTGTCGAGCCTGTTACTAAACAACTGTGTAATTTAATAAAGCAGCGTAGGAATCAAAGGCATTCTTTTTTTGAAAAACTTCTTTTCAAACAAAATAGTTAAACATTTGAACATTAGAAAGACTCAAATACCGAAGTGTTCAATAAGCATCTAAGAGTGTGAGAGAATAGAAGATCCACGCCGTCGCTGAGACTCCACACCCTCAATTTTGGGTAGTCTCCTGATTTATATCAAGTTTCTACAAGAATATAATAAACATCTGAAAAATCTTTCCATTTATTTCTGTTGAGATTTCACTCAACCGTGACATTGAAATTCGTGTTGTGATCTAAACATATACAAATCTTGAATAGATCGTGAAGAAAAATTAACTAAACTCTTGGTAAAACCTATTCATGCATTTTTGTGATGATCATGACTGAAATCAGTTCTAAATTGTGACAGAATTTTGTCAATAGAACTCTCTATATTCATTTAGATGTTACCCCAGGAAGAACT